>SKCR01046862.1:0-83798 GCA_019454045.1 Zanthoxylum bungeanum | reverse complement strand
TTCTACAAAAATATGAATGATGATGGCTATGGGAACGATGGAGTTTGTTTGACAAACTCAATATGTCATAGCGGACCTGCTCCTTATTGCCTACCTCTTAAGTGCTAGGTGAGCTTTTGAGAGCCATGAGTATACGATACACATTGAGATGTGTATATGATACCGTGGATTGGCACTAGAGCAAGTGGGAGAAATTGTTGGGGTTGGTGCTCAGAGCGCCAATCCGGACCGTATTTATGTCTGATTCATGAATACAAACATCCCATTTTTCCATAATATTACTTTCTTAGTGGTTACACCTCTTGTTTTTATATACGTATTCGATCTGATTACGATCAGATTGAAACTAAATGTGGTTTAGTGATATGTATATATTAGACAAAGGCCCGATAATATATAATGCAGTGCACATTTACAAAGGTAGTTTGTAATTGACATTGGGAAGTGTCACTGCTAAATATATATTATTAAATATAGTTCCTGGTCAAGATTCACTAACACGGGTCGGTTAGTCAAATCCGTTGAGACCAGTACATGTCGTATATCGAGACTTGGTCTGATGGTTTATCCCAAGGAACCATGAGTCTAGGGAGACTCGTATAGATGTGTAGGTGTTTATAATAGATAAACACTGAACGACTCACCGAAGTTTCTTAATGGATGGTACACCAACGTCAATAAGAAACTTCTCGGGTTGAGTAGCATATTGGTCCTTCGACTTGAGACACCATTGTGGATGTATGAGACATCCTCCACACTTAGATGACAGTCACGTCACCGATCTATTTAGATCAGACCTCCGTCTGTTCGTTGGGTGTGGACCGATCCTCAGGATATCCTGTGTGTGTCAAGATAAGATCCGTCAGTTCTGTGTATAGAGCATAAGTAGTCCATATGTGATTAGCAATCAGTTAAATCTATGGCCATAATATACTTCAGAATTTAGTTCCAAATGTTATTTATAGATTGCTAATAGATACGTCGACAGGATAATACCTATAGAGATTTGACGTTTACATCTATATCTCCGGGATTATCCAGATATCTGTGACGAAGGGATTATACAGATGCAATGACCTCGACCTGTATGATTCAGCTAGTTTATCAATGGTCGTCATATTTTATGGGTGGGTAAATTATGGACACGAAATTGGATTTTGTGACGGATATACCTGAATCTAGAGAGTCTCACTTATGAAATATACTCGTAGAGCACTAGGGCAACTTTTATGATTAATGATGATTATTTATAAATCTTTTAAACGTTAAACGAAAAATACATGCGAACGGGCCGAATTGTCATTTCCTAATTAATGTGTATTTGTATTTAATATATGATATTATTTAATACACATGAATAAATTGTCAAATAAAGGTATTTGACATATATCATTAATATATGTATTTGAGATATTTAAAGTAAATATAATATATATTTGAGATATTTATATTTAATTAATTATTTAATTGTTAAATGATTAATATAATTAAAATATAAATATCTCACCAAATGATAAAGTTAGGAAATGATTATAAGTGTAAATTATTGACTTTATACTTAAAGGAAAAGGTTGTCAAATTGAATTTGACTTCCTTGGATATTTGTTTTAATTGTTAAAATTGAAAAATCCATTTTCCTTTTTTATTCACAAATTCGGCAATACCCCTAAAATAAATATAATTGTTATATTTTTCAAGTTGCAATTGTTGACTTGGTTGAATAATTCATTAAAGTGTAATGATTTAGAAAACAAGTTGACAAGTTGTGAATTAAATGAAACAAAGTAAAAATATCTAGATATTTTTATTTTTTTCTTCACAATTTCGGCCTAGGGCTAATTTTGGTGAAGTATATATTGTTTCATTGCATTTTAGGGTTTTAAGAAGTTCATTTGAGACCAAAATAACATAAAAGAGAGTTGAGAGCAAAGCTTGAAGTTCAAAGAGAAAAGGCTTGAAAAAGCTTGTTTTTGTAAGTCTTTCTTTAATGTCTTCAACATGAAATATGTTTCTAACATTCTTAGCTTCATTTTGTGATGCTTTGATGTTATCTCTACTCTTATAGTTTGTGTTTATATGGTTGTGAACTTGAATGAAAGATTGATGCATGTAAGTAAGCTTGAAATGGTTTCAAAGCTTTACTTTTGATTTTTAGAAAATCAAGTTGCCATTCTAGAGTTGGTAAGCCACTCCTTGGTGACCTAGAATTGTTCTAGAGTTGTTTCAAAGTGGTGAGGCTATATTGGTGAAGTATTGAATGGATTAAAGTGTTGGATTTTGTAAATTTGGTGAAATTGGACAATTTGATGAATTGAAAAATTAGGGTTCATAACCTATTCAAAATTTGGGGATTTAAATATATGTGATGTATTATGGTATGAATATGATGCATGTAAATTTTTGGGTTGATTGGATTTGATCTTGGCATGTTTTGAACAAAAGGGACCAAAATACAATTACTTGAAAATTTGGGGGTTGTCACGACAATTAGGAAAAAATTGGGGATTTGTGTTAAATCTGATTTTGATGCATTAAATGTGTTTAAAAATATTTTAGAAATGATTTAGAATCATCCAAAATTATATTTGATAATTTTTGGGCTAAAATAATCAATTTACAAAGTTTTGGGGCAATTCGGTAATTACCAAAAAATTTGATCTCTTGTGTAATTTTCAGAATTTGATAATTGGATAATTAAATAAATAAGTTTATTTAATTGATCCGATAAAAATTTTTGAAATCGGAAAATTTTGATTTTCCACTATTCCGCTGCGTTACCGATATCCCCCTTAAAACCCCAACAACAAGCTGTTCGGATTTAAATCTTGGGATGAATTCCATATTGGAACTACGAAGAATTTTCCGAATGTCTAAAAAGTCATTTCAAGAATATATATATATACATGTTCGTACATGATTTATTTCATATATCTTGTGTCTAATAACGTAATATCCGTCAAGATTACCGGGGTGTTACAAATTTTCCCCCCTTAAATAGGATTCGTCCTCGAATCCCTTCTGACGTTGAATTTTTTAGATCCGTCTTGGTTTGAAAATATCTTGTCTCTATTACTCTTATCTTCATTTACTTGTTTTCTGCTAGTTTACTCAAGAACTCAATACTTTACTTTCTGAGAATCTCTTATCCTGGTATACTCTACTCGATTCTTGTCTTAACATATTATTTTCGTACAATACCTCTCATATCATGCTTGCATATTCTACTCCAAAGTTCGTGGGCTCTAGTGAATAATTCCTTGAATTCTTGACTAAGAGATAATTTTTCGTTCTCATTCCATGAAATGTCTACTGAGTACGTAATACTACCGTTAGGCTATAACTATGTCCATGCATCAAAGAAATCTCATTTCTAGAGTTATAGTTTATGCTCAACATTCTCCAACCCTATTCTCTACGTGAGCTTTTAATTCTTAAATTGGCACTATATTCGTGGCCTGTCATCCCACACACCTTAGTTCCATTCATGTTTGAAACCTCTTGTATTTCTTGCCATGACAACTTAATTCCTAAGTATTACTTGGAACTTCTGTTACCCTTCACGATTAATGTATCACTATTGTACTCCTTTCTTAGCTGGTACTTCTGAATCCCTAGAAGTACTAGTGTTTTCTATAGTTAGGCTTTTTCTTATCCTACTCCCATTCTGGGTGTAAATGTATAAAAGAAATAACATTACTAAGTACTTCCTTACTATCACATACTTGATCTGATTCTAGCTTTCATCCTCATAATTTAGCTATTTAACTCTCTATTTTCCCTTCACTAATCTTTCATTGCTTATCGGCTATATTCTTCAAGTTCTCCTATTTTTTCCTATCTCTGGGCTTAGGACCTCATAACCCATGGTCAATTTTTTCATGTACTTCTAGCTTACTATTGTTTACTATCAATGGCTCTTATATTCAGGATATTAATCCTGAACAGATTCTCTGGTGATTCTTTTTAATTGGATAAAGCCTCTAGAACAAAGTGCTTAAATTAAGTCTAACTGTACATACACTTGTACTTAAACTATATTCCTCACTGTTAACATCGATGTTAGTGATTCAATTCTGGTTATCGTCCATACGCTTTTCGTACTTTTAAAATTCGTGACTAGTATAAATTTGGTTAATCCGTCATTTGTATTAACTTGCTCTCTTTGCTCGGGTGCCCTCCAGAATATTCCATCTTCAATTATTCCCATGGTCTTGTTCTGTTAGGTGTTGTTCCAGTCTCAACAATATCTTTATACCTAGTTTCTTTGGCCGTCTCTATGTATTATTTCAATAAATCTATCTCAGGTCGTACTTCGTATTGTTTCTAAGCTAGATATATTGCATGGAAACTTATGGGTTATACTCGCTACCTTCCTTCAGCTTTCTATCTGATGGAATTCCGGTCTTATTTCGATGCTGAGAAAACTTGATGTTTCCCAGTACTACTGAACTTAACCATCGAAAGTATATTTTAGCACTTATGCACCTTTGTTATTGTTTATCTAGTATCTTTTTCTATTGTCGTCTTATCTCAGTAATTCCATCTCCAAACATTTTACTTGTTGCCATTTTTATCTTCTTCCTGCTCTATTCTATACCTGGAACTTCTGTGGTCTATATCTCTGTCTTCTTATCCGAAGGATATCATCTTTTACATGTCGTCAGTCTTGTCTAATGCTGGTTCTTTGTATTCCGTTATTGCTTGACTATTTTTTTCTCTCTTTATCGTTTTATCTAGATAATTTCCCTCCCAAATCCTTTACTTAGAGCTATTTTCCTCTTCTATTATGCTCTTGTACTATATCTGAAGGTTTTATATTTTGGTCTCCTTTCATTACTCATTCAATCGTTTCTAGGAGTATCTTGAGGTAAAAGTCGAGGCTCGTGTTTGCTACTGTTGTCTATCGAGGATTGAGAGGGTAGGAATCGGTCATTAAGTATTTACAGGTTCAATGATCTCACTAGCTACCCGTGTTGTAGCTACGCGTGCTACTTATCTATAGCCTTGAAATTTCGTGTTTACATATATGGTTCTGGCTCCCACACCAAAGTTGTTCTACTAGGTACTATCTGAATCTCATTCTTCATCTATACTTCTAATTATTTTTCGTCTATTGATCTTATTACCTTCTACTGAGAACCTTCTTAAGGGTGCTCTTTCAAATTCCTACCGTACTACCTCTATTAATCTTCCTACTAACCTTAGTTTCTTAACCCCTTCAGTCTTTTACTTCTCTGGGAACTTCATATTTGACGATAAGTCATGATATTACTATCGAGCCTTAGGTATAAGTGTTGTTCCCTTCTACGTCTTCCCATCTATTCCTGTGGGAAGCTCTTCATAAGTCGTATGTCCTATACCTGGGGTCGCTATCTGTGTTGCTTACTCTAGCTCCTTACTCTTTTGAGCCTTTATTTCCTTGATAACTCTAGGTAGGTTATAACTTCTAGATTCGGTTAGACTTACTGTGAATTCAAACTATTCATTCTTATACAAAATATTACTATCTTATGATCATTATCTAGGTCCTGTTGAGCTGCTTGGTTTGGCTGTTCTACTATCTCATGATTTTTCCATCCTATCCGACATTTTTTTATTGATCCAGAACCTTATTGAGTCCTAGGCTGATGGGTGGATACATATTTTCAATAGAGATCTAGAAATCTACATCATTATTGATGATCTAGGCTTAATGAAGGTCTGGTTTGGTGCCTATATACTCATTAGAGTAGAGTTACTAGGAGGAAAATTTATCATTCCTTTAGTTGGGATCACAATGGCTACTTCAGGTCTTAAAGTTCCACAACTTCATCAACCATTCTGAGATCTCCATTCCATTAGCATCCTTAAGCTACATTGTCTCTTTTTACTGTACGCACTGAACTTTCTTGTGCCTAATCGTATCCTTCTGAATTGTTTCTATATTCTGTCTATTGACTTTAGGTTGTGTTGCTAAACTAGTGGTCATTCGTCTTATGAGTTTCCTTCTGGATCTCTACTCTTGCTTTAGATCACAGCTATGGTACTATGTCATACTGTCCATACTATTACTTTTGCTAACTTATTAGTGTATTCAATTCTCAAGGGGGTGTTTTTTTTAAACTTACATGGGTTTCTACTGGTATTGGTCTGATTTATAGACTCTCACTAGTACTGTGAGCTTGCTCATCTTGGCTTGGGTCGGGTTCTTATTTGTCTGACCTTAGAAGTCTCATTGGTCTCTTATGGGTAAAACATTCTTCCAAATTCACTACTTCCGTCTTAGAATATTGGTGCTGAGACAAGCATTTTATGTCTCTACGGATGTCGACGTTTCTTGTTCTGGTATTATATGTCTTGGTAGGGTCTATTGCTCATGTAAGATAGGTATGAGATAGAATCATTCATGGCAATTTCTTCAACCGATATTACTAACGGTTGAGGATCAGGGTAGCTTAAGGCCGTATCTATGTCGGGTTTCTTGGGGGTAAGGTTACTAATCGTCTATGCTTACGACCTTCATTTATTTCTTGCGAACCTGAGTTTGAGGATCTAGAATCTCTTCATCCTTTTTGTCATCTCTTGTCTATTGGAACTCCCACATCTAATTCTGATTTCTTGTTTCTTTTATCTTTCTGTCTATCCTTCAATACTCGAGGAACTTGCTATCTATATGAGGTATTCAAGGCTATTGGATCTATTTGAAGGAATTTTTTGAGAAAGAATGGAATCTTATTTGGAAGGAAGGGATCTTACTTAGGTTTATTTAGCATCTTTTATTCTTGCACAGGCTCACTATGTTCTCTTTACTACTATAAGTTCTGGTGTTTTCTTTATTATCTAATTATGTATTTTTTTTTATCTCTTATTGGCTCTGGTTGCTTAAACATATATGCACCATTCTTTACTTTTATTTAGCTTTATCATCCACTCTTTTGCGTGACAATTCTTAGAACTTTACTATTTGTTCTCATAATTTGTCTTGAACTTTTGTTGATAGGTCAGAATAACTAGAGAAGGATTTTCTGCTAGAATAAGGGTTATGACTAATTTATTAAGAAGAATATTCAGATAGCTTTGGGAATTTTACTAACCTGTCTATAAGACTTGGGGACGTACTCGAGGATCATATACTGGAGAGGTAGTACCTCGCATACGGGTATCCCGGACATACTGTGTATACAAGACCCCAGCACTCTACCCACCGCAGTCATTGACTCCTTAAACCATGCTCTGATACCATCTTTGTAACATCTCCCTCCAGGAGATGCTACCGGCAGGGAATAGGTCGTACTATCCACCCAAGTCTCTGACAACCTAACTGTAACCATTGCCCAAACAACAACATGCAAAGAACTTTAACACTGATAACGGTGTACTTAAATGTACTTTTTCTACAATTCTTATTCATATCACTTCATCCTTTTACACACATAATCTCTACTATGCAATGTACATGATTCGTGACATAACTCGACTATAATTGAACTGTGTCTCTCACTTGACCTGGTAGACTCAACACCCCTAGTGACTGCCATCAGTATCCATCCTCCTGAGCTCGTCCTCCGGATAACCTGTAAAATAAAGAAACTGGGAATGAAGGGGTTAGATCGTTTGAACGATCTAGTGAGTTGACAGTTAAAAATGAAAACTAACTCTTTATGAAAATTCATGGTTCTAAAAAATGAAATCCTCACAGAAAACATTCTTTTTTGAAATCTCTTCTTATCTGAAAACTCAACTTTTCTGAAATTTTTTTCTAGAAACTTTTTTATAAAACTCATCTCTTCTGAAAAATCTGTTTCTGGAAATACGATTCTGAAAATATATTTATGTAAAATCTATATGTGAAAATTTTATATCTGAGAAAATCTGTAGTTATATATCTGGCGTATGGGGGCGTTACGTATCCTCGTCCTCCCATACGTAAAATCTGGCGCTTAAGGACATCCCCCATACATAAATATCTGGTGCTATTGGGGTGTTACGTCTCTCCGTCCCCCAAGCCACAAATCTGGAGTCGGGGGTCCAGATCTATGCTACCCTCCAGACTCAAAAAATCTGGGATCTATGGGCATCAATCATCGCTAGTCCTGAACTGCGTGTGCACACGATATCTGAATCCGTCAATTCCACATCTGAGTCAAGTTACATACTGATGTGGGTTTTTCCCCAATGCCTCGAGAAATCATAAATCTCAAACTTTGAAAATCATTTCTTTCTAAACATTCCTCAAAATTTTCTTATTCAAAATACAATTTAAAAATCTTGGCTAACGCCATAAGTGCTCAAAAGTAAGTTTTGATTCAAAAACATATAAGTAAACACAGTTTAAGAGAAGGTTCCACTCACAGATTTTGGAATCTGGCTGGCATATGTTTTGCTTCGTCGAAGAACTTGGGATTCTTGCCGATAATCTATAATCGGTAACTTGGTTAGAATATAAGTCATGAATATGCTTCGAAATTATACTAAGTTTCTCCATTCAACTAATCTATAACCACCATATGATGTATATTACTTACGACATGTCATAATACATGTATAGGTGTCGATACGAAACTATTAGGGTGGCCTCTAACATCCTAAGTTGAAACTGAAATATTATGAAATTATTTTTACCTCGCGTCGCGGCGGCTATAAAAATAAACCCAGACAAAGAGCATGATTTGTTTCGCGTCGTGACGCCAGACTCCACTCATTGCAATGCCCACCTGATCAGACCTGAGGCAGAGCCTGTGTTCTTGCTCCACGTCGCGACGCTTTGTGTTGGGCGTCGCGATGCCCGCTCAACCAGACTCGCGGCAGAGTGCTTATGTCTGCTATGCGTCGCGACATTGGGGGTCTAGTGTCGTGACGCTAGCCCAATTTCAGGGCCTATCTCCAACTTTCCCAAAAACAATGCTCAATGCAATCCCCACCATCACAGTAACATATTTACATAGGAAAACCTCTAAACTTCAATATTCACATACAAGGGCCAATCTCAATCCCCAACCTCTTATAAACTATTAGATCAAAACATGGATACTAAAGCCTTAAAAGTTTCAACACTAAATCAAATTCTTCTCACAACACACATCATTCCTATCACACTACATCATCAATTTCCATCAAAGCAACCACAACTCATCCTCTAAAAATAATGATACATCCGACCACCCTTTAAAATGAAATGCATAATTCCATTATTATATTATCATGAACTACACAATCCTACATGCTATCAACTTAATCAAAGCTAATTAAGCAATTCCAAATCCTAGGGTTCACAAGATACGAATTTGGGGCTCCCATATATCAAGCTCAAAACTGAAATTAGAGGAGGAAAATAGGATAGAGAGCTCACTTTGCATGAGAGGAATCTTGACACTATCACTTGTTACTCCAAAATGATGAAAAAGTGAAGAAAGAAAATGACTTGTTTTTCTAAGGGAGGGGGAAGCATTTCACGATTCTTTTTTCTTGAGAAGGGGATGGATGAATAGTGTTCAATTTATAGGGCATAAAGATGATTTTTGTTTGCAAATGAGTGGCTAGGGTGAGGCGACATCACCAAATTCTAGAATATTCCCGAAATTACTGTAGCAGTCACGAAAATCTCGATTTGTAACCTTCTTCTGATTCAAATTCGGAAAATATCCAACGAAAAGATTGTAGGTCTCGGTCTTAGATTTCCGACGATATAAAGTTCATATTAATCGGAGATCGTATGAAAATATTATGACCTAAATACCTCGGGCTATCCGGATTTAAATCTTGTAATGAATTCTGTATCGGAACTACAAAGAATTTGCTGAATGTCTAAAAAGTCATTTCAAGAATGTATACATGTCCGTACATGATTTATTTTATATATCATGTGTCTCATAACGTAATAGCCGTTAAGATTACTGGGGTGTTATATTTTATAACTTTAATATTAAGCCCCACGTGACACAGTGAGGAGGCTTAAAAATGTTTAACTTATATATATATATATATATATATATATATAAAATTTATTATTTTAATTTTATAATAAAAAATAATTATAGAGATATTTTATTTTTATTTTTTAATAAAAAAATTATTGTAGAGATTAGGTTAATTAAAATAATTTATTAGTGTTTTTTATTTTAATAGGATAGTCTAATATATTTTTTTAAAAAAATAAAATTCTTATAAAATTATAATATGTATTTTTATAGTAATATGATTTTTATTTAATCAATTTATTAATTTAATTTAATGACTTTAATATGAAGTCGACACGTGACGAGATGAACAGACTTAAAAATAATTAACTTTATATATATATATATATTCCATTACAATTACAAAATATATATCCAATACCTAATCTTTATAATTAATTTTTTTATTACCTATTATAATAAAAAAAAAATATTGTAATCTTCTATTAAAATAAAAAAATATGTGGCACCTATTATCTACAATTAATTTTTATTATTAACTTATGATATTGAAATGAAAAACCTATTACAATATTAAAACATAGTCTCATATTAAAATAAGAGACATAAATTGCAGTCATTCATAAAAATTAACCAATTTTTTAATTTTTGGGTCTATTTTTTTTTGTTAGTTTACTTTAAATTAATTTTATAAGTTTTTTCATAAATATTTTTGTTTATTTATTGTGCTTCATGATGGAGACTCTAATTATTAGCTCTTACATAGTGACGGTCAAGATTTCAAGCTCAATAAGAAAATTTAAGTTTAAATTTACAAATCCATAAAGTGTGTTTCTTGTAAGAGCTTGGGACAGCCGGGGATTTTACCTGCTCCGCTTAAACCCGGAAGGGGTGATTTAGCAGTGAGATTTCCAACGGTAAATTTTTTTTTTTTTTTTTTTTTTTTTTTTTTATCAAATTTGGCATAAAACGCATACCAAGTTAAATTTGTAAATATAACGGAAAAAATTATCCGCAATAACGAAAAACCCGTGCGTATTTCAAGCAAGTTACTCCCAATACAACATAGAAGCACATTAAATTCATTTGTATCTTTTGTTACATTCTCCGTTTTGCGTAAATCCTTTTCTATATATTCTGTTGGTTTCAATCATTATGCAGTGCATCAAGGGTGAAATGTTTAATCACATTATACAGTACTAATATTTTTAATAAGTTTACGAGAGTTTCCTGAACCTGAAAATTTTTTTGGATGCTCCAGGAATATAACTTTCTCTCTAAATCAGCTCTGTGATGCAAAGAACAAACAAATATTTGGTGAGCCAACTACTCATAATTAATATTTGTAATATTATTTAAATACTCGATCATGTATGTGATGCAATTGGAACCAAGGATTCAAGGGGTGGCTTTCATATTCTTTCGGGAATCGAACCGATTTTGTCATTTACGTGAGTTGTACGCCAACAAGATATATATTCGACTTTCATGGCTTCCATAATCTTTCATGGCTCCATCATTTTATTCCAAAGGTTGAAATCCCGTCTCAAATCACCCGACTCGAGTTTAAGTGAAACATGTAAAACTCTTGATTATCCTAAATTCTTACAAAAAAAAAAAAAACATCATATGCACTCAAATTCAGGACTTAACAATCAAGTTCTAAATCTTTTACCATCTAAATACGCCCCTTTGACTTCCATCTCATGTATGCTTCTTCAATCAATAGAATTATATGTGGCTTTAAGTTTTTAATTGAAATTTACCTAATTACCTATTATCTGCTAATTAGGCCCACTTAAGAAAAGAAGAATTAAAAGTAACAAATCAAAACTTCTTAGCTTCCACTAGCCAGTTTGTCTAACGAGGATTGTATGTTCCTTATCCTTATTTGTTCTTGCTGCCACTCACCACCAAAACCTCTCATTGCTCTCAATGATACTTAACAAAAAGATAATTGATTTCCTTCCTAAAGACAAAAGAAATCTGTCTTTACATTGGTAGTGCTCTCTTTCTTGCATAATCAAGCATTTATACAATAATATATTATTTTATTTGTCACTGATTATATAAAAATATATATTTTTTTAGTAAGGATATTTTATTTTAATAAAGCGAAGATGAAGTTTGTATTTTTTTAATCTTCTAATGATATATTACTGTTTTCATTTTAAAATCGTGAGTATGCCACACAAGAGATAGAGTAAGATTGCATACATTTAAGCATACTCCAATCATACCGTAGACAAAATTGAAAATTTATTTCACAAGAATCATATGCTAATGAAACTGTAGGTGCCTAAATTTAACCCTATACCTTAGGTCACGTGTCGCCACAAAGTTAAATCTTCCTCAACACTCGTCACCACAAAGTTAAATCTTCCTCAACACTCCTCCTTAGTGGAACTGTTGCGACCAGACAAAGGTCTAATGCGAGGGTGCCACCTGTTATGATATTATTCAATAATACTAGTAAACATGAGAGGTCAGAACAACCTCTAGAAACTACCCAACCAGAGAGATTCAATCTTAATCTCGGAGTTACGTCACTTCGAGGTCATTCCATTCACTCCGAAATCAGTCAATTCCGATCTAGATGCACTCCAGAGAGCATTTACTTCGGAAATCCATATGAGAGATACTAGGAACACTCTAATCCCGGCTCAATACTCCGAAGAACATGATGTCATTGACCATGTCTTTAATGACAAACTACTTATCTTAATATGCAAGCTAGATTTAGCATACATAATGACATGTGTAATAACTCCTAATATTCCAGTATGCCCTATGATAGATGTGCATCATGCAGGTAGAAAACGGTCCATCATTAGACATGTGTCAACCAAAGGCTGAAACTTCCGCGTAGAATGTCCTATATAAGCCAATGCGCTTATAAAAAAAAATGGAGTTTTTTTGGAAAACTTAGAAACTAAAAAATATATTTTTATATTTTAAACTACACTCAACAATTAAATTAAAAGGAGGAAGATTCTAATCCAAAAAGTATACAACAATGCAGGCCAATCATACTGGATTTCAAAGGTAAAGCCTAAATTCAACTGAACTATGTACTATCTGTTGTGATTTACCGATCACTTTAGAAAATGTTTTGAGGAAAAACTGAATTTCTTCTATTACTATACTAGAATAGAGTACACAAGTTTACAAACAAGAAACTTAAGAAAAAAACCTCTCATTCTCTCTATACAACACTCACTCTTTGGGATGCATCACATTCACTGGAAAGCCTTGAATTTATAGCCAAGAATCACACACTGTTTATGCACAAATCACTCCTTGATTTATGACATCAATTAGTTTGTTGTATCAAACTTTCAAACCCACCGAAAGTTTGTTTTGCCACTTCCTCATGGCTTCTGCTTGCAGCTGGAATCATGGTGGGAAAATTCTCAGCACCTTCTTGGCAGTTGGACTCTACAATTCTCTCCCTCCAGCTACATTTGAAGCAATCGTCAACTGACAACTATCCCGGCTATGTCTCTGCACAGCTCTAGCTTGTCCCGAGTAACCACCTTTGTTAACATGTCAGCTGGATTCTCATCTGTATGGATCTTCACTAGTCTCAGCAGTTGTTGATCCATCACCTCGCATATCCAGTGATAGCGAATATCAATGTGTTTCGTCCGGGAATGATACATTGAATTTTTGCTCAAGTGCAGAGCACTCTGACTGTCACAATGTATCTTGTATTCCGTCTGATTGATCTCTAACTCTTGGAGAAAACGCTTTCACCACAACATTTATTTTCCTGCCTCAACTATAGCGATGTACTCAGCTTCTGTTGTGGATAATGCAATACACCTATGCAATCTTGACTGTCATGACATAGCTCCCCCTGCAAAAGTGTAGATGAATCCTGATGTAGATTTCCTACCATCAAGATCTCCAGTGATATCTGAATCTGTATAGCCTTTCAAGATTGGATCAGCTCCCCCGTAACACAGACGAAACTTCGTTGTACCCTTGAGGTATCTGAGAATCCATTTGACTGCCTCCCAGTGTTGCTTTCCAGGGTTAGAGAGAAAATGGCTCACTACACCCACTACGTGTGCAATATCTGGCCTGGTACATATCATTGCATACATAAGGCTTCCAACAGCTGAAGAATATGGTATTACTGACATTTCCTCTATCTCTTTCTTGGATGAGGTCTTGCTCAATTTGAAATGGTGCGCTAGCGGAACGCTGACTGGTTTGGCTTTCTGTATATCGAACCTTCTGATTACCCGTTCAATATAACTTTCCTTTGAAAGCCACAACTTATTGTTCTGTCTATCACGAACAATCTCCATTCCCAAAATCTGTTGAGCTGGTCCTAAGTCTTTCATGTCGAAAGCCTTGGAGAGTTCCTTCTTCAGCTGGCTGATTTTCGCTGCTTCTTGTCCAACAATCAACATGTCATCTATATACAGTAGAAGAAATTTCCATCTGGAAACCTCTGAATGTATACACACTGATCTGCTGCAGTTCTTTTGTAGCCTTGACCCACCATGAATGGGTCGAACTTCTTGTACCACTGCCCCGGTGCTTGCTTGAGCCCGTACAAGCTCTTTTTCAGCTTGCAAACAAGGTTTTCTTTACCTGAAACCTTGAATCCTTCTGGCTGCTCCATGTAGATTTCTTCATTCAGATCACCATGAAGAAATGGTATTTTAACATCCATCTGTTCAAGCTCCAAGTTCAATCTGGCGACCAATCCTAGGATGACTCGGATTGAAGCCATTTTTACCACTGGTGAAAAGATCTCATCAAAGTCAATTCCCTTTTTCTGGAGGAATCCTTTGACTACTAGCCGAGCTTTGTGTTTCACCACTTTTCCGCTGCCATCTTTCTTGAGCTTGAATACCCATTTGTTCTTCAGTGGGAGCTTGACTATCTCATAAGTGTTGTTTTTCTGCAGAGATTCCATCTCATCCTGCATTGCGTGCAACCATTTGTTTTTGTCTTTATGAGATACCGCTTCATTGAAGGTTTATGGCTCCCCCTCATCAGTAAGCAGAATGTATTCTGATCCTGAGTATCTGGCTGATGGAATCCGGCCTCGCTCATATCTTCGTACTGGAGGTTTTGACTGTCTGTTGTCATCCGGATCTGTGGATGATCTTGAAGCCTCTGATGGAGCAGGCTGTAGCTCCCCCTGCTCAACACCTCATTCCTCATCTGGTTCTGCTTCTGGCATGTCTTGCACCCCATCATCATCTGTGGCTACTGGTGTTGGTGCTGGGGTTGTGTCTGGATTTGCATCGGCATTGTCAGCACTGGTTTTAGAAGGCATCTTGGGTTTTTCAATGTCTTCTATTGTCTGGTCTTCAAGAAACACTACATCCCTGCTTCTGATGACCTTCCTTTCCTTCGGGTCCCATAGCCTGTATCCAAATTCCTCGTCTCCATAGCCTATGAAGATGCATGGAGTAGTCATTGCATCGAGCTTCTGCCTGAGCTTCTTGAATACATGTGCAAATGCTAGACATCCGAATATTCTGAGGTGAGAATATGAGGGATTCTTACCAGACCACACTTTCTCCGGAATCTCGAAATTCAACGGTACAGATGGTGATCTGTTGATCAGGTAGCAGACGGCACGAACAGTTTCTCCCCAGAATGGCTTTGGCAGCTTAGCCATATTGATCATGCTTCTGACTTTCTCCATAATAGTGGGGTTCATTCTTTCAGCGACACCATTGTGTTGTGGGGTGCGTGGAACAGTCCTCTCGTGTCGAATTCCATGGCTTCCGCAGTAGGCATCGAACTCCCTGTAAGTGTATTCGCCTCAATTGTCTGTGCGAAGGCACTTCAGTTTCTTCCCTGTTTCACGCTCGACCATGGCATGGAACAGTTTGAAATAGTCCAGGACCTGATCCTTTGTTTTCAGAAAATACACCCATACTTTCCGAGAAGCATCATCAATAAAATTCAGAAAATATTTATTACCGCCTAGTGAGTTTACCTCCATTGTCTGTGCGAAGGCACTTCAGTTTCTTCCCTGTTTCACGCTCGACCATGGCATGGAACAGTTTGAAATAGTCCAGGACCTGATCCTTTGTTTTCAGAAAATACACCCATACTTTCCGAGAAGTATCATCAATAAAATTCAGAAAATATTTATTACCGCCTAGTGAGTTTACCTCCAAAGGACCACATACATCAGAGTACACCAGACTGAGTAACTCTGATTTCTTTGTAAAAGAGAAATTGAAAGAGACTTTGTGTTGCTTACCGAATAGACAGTGGTTGCAAGGATCCAGAGCATCATTTTTGGAGACAGTGATTAGATCCTTATTTGTCAAGGTAGACAACCCTCTTTCACTCATGTGACCGAGTCTCTGGTGCCACAGATTCTGAGAAGCCTCCGGTTCAGCTACATTGAGGCTTTCTGCACAAATCTTCACATGAGTCTTGTATAAGGTTCCACAAATATGTCCTCGGGCGATGACCATGGCACCTTTTATCATCCTCCAAGTTCCGTTGCTGAAGTGGCTAGCATAACCCTATTTGTTAAGGGCTACCCCCGAGAGTAAGTTGAGCCGAAGTTCTGGAATATGTCTGACCTCCTTCAGGGTTATTGCATACCCTGCATTTGTCCGTAATTGTATTTCACCAATTCCTACTATCTGAGAAGAACTGGTATTCCCCATCTTCACTGGTCCAAAGTCTCATGCTTTGTATGTTGTGAAGAAATCCATGTGAGGAGTGACGTGGTAGGATGCTGCAGTATCTACCACCCACTCGACATCTTGAGTTGCGCTGTGAAGACATGCTTCTTCCTGGTTGGAGCATATAGCTATATTTACCGTGGTAACTACTAGTGTCTCTGCATCATTCTTCTTCAGCTGGTTATTGCCTTATCCCTGCTCCCGTTGCAGTTTCCGAAAATTTTTCTTCAAGTGGCCTTCAATGCCACAGTGGAAGCATTTGTATGTCTTTTTCCCATCCTTGGATTTGCCTCTGCTTTTGCCTCTGCCTCTCCTCCCACCTTGATGTTTCTCCTGTTGTCTTCCTCGCTGCTCCGAGACAAGGGCTTCTGTTTGATCTGAGCCCACATCTTTTCTTCTGGCTTCTTCATTTGACAGGGAATCCTTTACCATAGGCATGGTAAGTTTGCCTCCTGGAGCTGAGTTGCTGAGAGTAACCACCAGAGTCTCCCAACTATCAGGAAGAAAACTGAGTAGCAAGAGGGCTTGAACTTCGTTTTCCAGTTGCATGTCTACTGCAGACAACTGGTTCACCAGGCTTTGGAACTCGTTGGTGTGTTCTGCAACGGAAGTTCCACTCCGTAGCTTCAGGTTCACCAAACGCCTCATGATTAAGGCCTTATTCCGAGCTGTTTTGGCGTGGAACATGTCTTCCAATTTCCTTCATATTTCATAAGTATCTGTGTCCTGTGCTACGTGGTGGAAGATACTGTGACCAATCCACTGCCTAATCTGACTTAAAGTTCTGTTGTTTAGTTTATTCCAGTCATACTCCTTAACAGACTCTGGTTTCACTCCCTTCAACTCGATGACATCAAACAGATCTTTACAATGCAAAAAATCTATCATCCGAGGTCTCCAGAGGGAGTAATTAGTTGCAGCCAGTTTAATCATTGCACCAGAATGAGAATCTTCCATTTCCATTTTAAGTTTTAAAGTTTAAAATGAAAATACATTAAAAACGGGGCTGAATTTCAGAAATTCGAGGTCACCGTTACGTCCGAAACGGTCGAAAATGGTGGAATAGACACTTCGTTGGTCTAAATCCGACACATGGGTTGATTTGTAAATTCCTAAAAGTTCTGGGGCAAAATTGTAAATTTCAAAACTTCAGGGGGCTAAATGAATATTACTAGGCTGCTGACGTGGCAATGCTGATGTGGCAGTGCTGACGTGGCAGTACTGACGTGGCTGTGCTGATGTGGTAAAGTCGGGACCGGTTTTGCTGACGTGGCGGACACGTGGCGCTGACGTGGCAGCTGACGTGGCAGATGACGTGTCTGCTGACTGGTCGATGATGTGGCGCTGACTGGGCGTGATGTGGCGCTGACGTGGCATCCACGCGTATCGTCTTCAACCTCCTGCCGCGCGTGGGGCGCGTGACCGAGAGTGTGCTTCACTCTCCGGCGCGTGTTGGCGCGTGAGCCTCCGTCTGACGTCCGTTTGATCGCCGGAAAATACCACCGTGCTCGTCTCTCCGTGAACTAGCTGATGGTACCCTCAAATTGGATTTCTGACAACTTTTTTCGGAACCGATTTTCCAATCGGAAGCTCTGTTAATCGGTTTTACGACCCCAAAGAACAACCGAAGCTCATGATACCACTTGTTGTGATTTACCGATCACTTTAGAAAGTGTTTTGAGGAAAAACCGAATTGCTTCTATTACTATACTAGAATAGAGTACACAAGTTTACAAACAAGAAATTTGAGAAAAAACCTCTCACTCTCTCTATACAACACTCACTCTTTGGGATGCATCACATTCACTGGAATGCCTTGAATTTATAGCCAATAATCACACATTGTTTATGCCACAAATCACTCCTTGATTTATGGCATCAATTAGTTTGTTGTATCAAACTTTCAAACCCACCGAAAGTTTGTTTGGTCACTTCCTCATGGCTTCTGCTTGCAGCTGGAATCATGGTGGGAAACTTCTCAGAACCTTCTTGGCAGCTGAGCTCTACACTATCAAGTCCAACACTTCGCAGATGTAGATTCTCTCCATTTTTCTCGCCTTGAGGGAAAAAATCCCACCTTGTTCTTCAGTTTGTTAAAGTGCTTTAATTCTAAAGATTGCCTTAATCGCACCCATCACTCAAATTCAACTTTGGATTCATTAAACATTTACAATTGTGAGTCATGTGGCACGTATTGTTGGCAAGCTAATAATGCTTTGTAGAAAAGCAATGGACCAAGGAATAACAAATGGCCGACACTGTGGGTGCCAAATTATATGTTCGAAGATTTGGATAAAAGAATGAAAAAGTGCTTCCTGATTTCCCTCGTCTTTTGTAAGTATGGTGGCAAGAAAATTAAACTCCAACCATAAATACATTTTAAATGAGAAGTGAAAGTCGTACTATCGGTTGAGGAATAACCTCTAAATTTAAGTTAGTTTTTGGGCTAAGATAAGACCGTTAATTTTAAGATGGTATCAGAGTCGAACTCATACATGAGTGAATATACTATTTATCATGTGACAAGGACTAAGCAAAAGACTGATTTACACGTAAGAATAGGTGTTGAAATAAATATCTCACATCGGCTGAGATAATTGAATGACTATTCTCAAATTAATTTTTGGATTGAGTTAAGCTCATGAATTTCAATGAAAGCCTTTGAGATTATTGTTATGCTATATTATTATTTTCTTTTCCATTGACACTATAAACAGATCAAAATTTCTACGAGACCGATGGGTTTCAGTGAGGTAAAAGAAATCCAACATGCTGTACATCGGAAGATCTAACCTGAAACCAATAAGCAAAGCATAATGAGAGATGACGTTGCAATTGTAAAACAGAAGCAAATAGCCAAGCCAACGGACGCCTGATATTTTTGACATTCTTTCTGTACACTGCAATGTCCCAAATCGTAAAAGTATAGCATTGTGACGCCAGCTGAGGCAGAAGCAGCAGTAATGTAACTAGTTAAATAGGATTTAGTTTTAAAACGACCATAAAGAGAAAACTATTTTGTATTTCATCTAGCAGTCTGGAAACATTAATATAGAAGCTAACCCAGTCTCCAACAACAAAGAGGCTGGTCAAAACAGGACTACGGAGGACCTTCTTTTGCATTATAGCATATGCATCTATTAAGGCAAGCCCAAAGCTTCAGATGACTTGCAAACCCATTGCAGCAATCAGGTAGCTGCAGAAGGCACAAAGTCTTCAGCATTATTTTTTTCACTCACGAGATTTATAAAGCTGTAAAAAAAGTATTAGATCAGTCATCCTGAAGAGTATCTCTGTAAGTTTAAAAAACTCTCACTAAATAAATTGATACCAACAGCCAGAGTGAATCAACAATGATCCAACTGAACCAAGTAAAGCTTGATCACCTATAATTTTCTAAAGTTTCAATTTTCCTACTTTGCCGAGGATAAGTTTATAAACACACTGTATAAATAAATGAATGGTCATCAGCATTAGGATAGAAACATGTTTCGGAAACATAGAGGTAGCAGAGTTAAAAGCAGTAGCAGTAAAATATAATAACTGAAGGTACCAAAGGAACGAGATATAGCAAAACTACAAGAGGATAGAGCACCACAAAAAATGAGGATAAGGTGCTCTACATGCTCCATGAAACATCATCCAATTGATGTCCAATAAGAGTCAACTGCATGATGTAAAGTCACAAACTAAAAAGCCCTTTCCAATGTATCAACTCAGCCCAACAAACTTTCAACTACATAAATCAGATGCTTTTCAATCCTAGCACTCTAATTAATTGCACCTTTCACATTTTACATCCATGAAGCTAATTTTCAAAAACAATCATCAATATTTGAATAAATCTATCAGAGTCTCCAACCTCAATGCTCCAGACAGTCTAACCACAGTTGGATGGTCACGAGATTAACTGAGTTGTATGGCCACCTAGTATGCTTACAAACAACAACAAGAATGAAGATGCTATCTGTGGACACAGGCACAGAGGTGGGCGACGCTGTCTGGGCTCGCGGCCCGGTCGGGAGTACGGAGTAGCCCGCAGGGGACTAAACCGGAGAAATAAAAATGGAGTTGCCACCTAGTGTGAACTGGGAAATGATTTAAGACCGCACTCACCCCTCCCAAGGGAAGACCTCAAGCCGTTGGGTTCGGAATGGTCCCTTACTTATGGTAATTGTAATGAAAAGATTTATGCAATAGTATAACCAGGTCTTATGCAACACATGCAAGATAATGTAATCAACACACAAGATTGCACACCCATAAACGTAAATAAAAATGAAGCCAAATGCATAATTCCATAAACGTATTGAATAATGAAGCGCAATAATGTAATTAACAATAACTGTAAAAGCATTAATATTAAAAGCGGATAATTAAATATGTAATGTAAAAGAAATAACTAAAAGAGGCAAGCATGCATGGAAGTAAACGTGAAGCGATGTGGCAGAATGAATAGAGATAACTAATAGGATGAATACGAAGCGATAAACAACAAACAAAAAGGTGAATAACTAAGTTAGAAGAAAAAAGGTTGCGACCCGGCGCCGCAAAATATCGTGGTAAAGGTAGCATTTTAGCTTTTCCCTCAAATGGAGGACCTTTAGCTCAACGTGATTAGCCCATGCGCACGAGATAGCAATGCGTAAATAAATAAAGCAATAACAAGCGAAAAGTAAATAACGGAATAATAAAAGAGATGCGACCAAGGCCAACATCTATATGGGACCTCGTATGCCCGATTGAACGTATTTCACATTCAATCAAGTATACCTCGTCCGGCGTGGCAAAACATCGTGGTAAAGGTAGCCTTTAGGCATTTCCCTCGAATAGAGGACCTTTAATCCATCCTAATTAGCCCATGCGCACTAGATTAACACTACATAAATAAATAAAGCGATAACGTGCAGAAAGTAAATAACATAAGAATAAAAGAGATGCGATCAAGGCCGACATCCATATGGGACTTCGTATGCCTAACTGAACATATTTCACATTCAATCAAACATACTTCGTCCGGCGCGGTAAAATATTATGGTAAAGGTAGCCCTTAGGCTTTTCCCCTCAACTGGAGGACCTTTAGCTCAACGTGATTAGCCCATGCGCACGAGATATCAATGCGTATATAAATAAATCAATAACAAATGAAAAGTAAATAACGGAATAATAAAAGAGATGCGACCAAGGCCAACATCTATATGGGACCTCGTATGCCCGATTGAACGTATTTCACATTCAATCAAGCATACTTTATCCTACGCGGCAAAACGTCATGGTAAAGGTAGCTTTTAGGCATTTCCCTCGAATAGAGGACCTTTAATCCATCTGATTAGCCCATGCGCACTAAATTGACAATGCATAAATAAAGAAACAATACATAGAAAGTAAATAGCTGAATAATAAATGCAAAGTTAAATAACAAGATGAGACACGTGCTTGAAAGTTTCTCAAGCGGTACGTGGAATTGTATCCCAAGTACATACCGCACGACCGTCCATTCGGATTCAGCTACGGAATTTACGTTTGGGTTTCCATCCGATATACCGCAAGAGATAGCATGCAATCATTAACCCAATAGAAATAAAACTAATAAATATTAACCATAAAGATGCATGCGAAGAAATAATAATAGATAACTGAAAAGATGAATGAAAAAAGGGAAAAGGGTGCCCTCAGGTCTTACCTTTTAAGTCACTTCTCGGAAGTGCGTTACACCGTCGCCGGAAGGGTTAATGCTCCGTAACTTTTCTGGTTTTCTGGTTCAGTATTTTCCTTCACTGTTTTACTGTTTTCGCTGCTGTTTTCTCTATTTTTGCTGCCGTTTCGGTCACCGTTTTCTACGATTTTTCTGGACCGTTTTGGGTGTTTTAGGGGGTGCTGTTTGGGTGATTTTTGGACTGGTTTTGGGGTTATTTTTGTGCTGGTTTATGGGTCGATTTTAGGTGGTATAAATTACTGTCTTGGGCTGTGTTTTTGTTGTTTCATCGAGTGAGAGAGAGTGTTTTTCTTTATGAATGCCGTGAGTGATAACCAAGGGGAGTGAGAAAGAGCCAAGGAGGGAAAATAGGGTTTTCTGTTTTGGTGAGGCCGTGAGTGGGTTGAGAGAGCCATGGGGAAAATAGGGTTGGTTTATGTCTCTTTTTATAAGAGTGGGCTAGGGTTTCCTTGCATGGGATTTTCAAAAAAAGGAAATAAATCAATCAATAAAGGGATGTGTTTGTTTAAGGAAAGGATATTTGTATTTTTGGTGGGGGAATTTCTTTAATTTGGTGGGTGATTTATTTAAATTAGGAAGAGGATTTGATTTAATTTAGGAATGAGATTTATTTTGATTTGATTGGTTTTAATTTAATTTGTGACATGTCTTAAATATGATTTAATTATTTTTGGATTGGGCTTTGGGCGAAATGGGCTTTGAAGGGTTGGATGGGTGCATGAGGCATGTGGGCTTTTATGGGTTGCAGGGGTTTTGGGCCGAGGCTAACAGTTAAAACATAGATTAATCGAGCGAACCCGAGGCTAAACAAATGAGTTAAATTTTGATAAGGTATTAATTTTTAATTTTTTCCCCTTCCAATGTCTGTTTCCCGCGACTTCCGCAACTTATCGGGTAGTGCCTCCATACGAGGCTCATCATTGGGCTTTATGTAAAAATACAGTGTCTACAGTCGCCCCCACTTTGATGGGGCTTGTGCAGTGTGTGACAATGACAACCCTATCAAAGTTATGCATGTATTTTTACTTACCTGGTTTGTCGGCTGTCGTACTTACCTGCTGCTTTGCAAGATGCTTCGAACTGAGTTGATGTGGTGGTGAGGTGCTTGACCCCTGGTTCATTCCCGAACCGTTACTTGATGAAAGATGGTTCATTCCCGAATTGTTACTGAGTTGAGGTGGTTCATTCCCGAACCGTTACTTGATGAGAGATGGTTCATTTTTGAACTGTTACTTGAGTTGAGATGGTTCATTTTTGAATCGTTACTTGATGAGAGATGGTTCATTTTTGAACCGTTACTTGAGTTGAGATGGTTCATTTTTAAACCGTTACTTGATGAGAGATGGTTCATTTTTGAACCGTTACTGAATTGAGATGGTTCATTTTTGAACCGTTACTTGATGAGATATGGTTCATTTTTGAACCGTTACTTGAGTTGAGGTGGTTCATTTTTGAACCGTTACTTGATGAGATATGGCTCATTTTTGAACCTTTACTTGATGAAAGATGGTTCATTTTTGAACCGTTACTTGATGGGAGATGGCTCATTTTTGAACCGTTACTTGATGAGAGATGGTTCATTTTTGAACCGTTACTTGATGAGAGATGGTTCATTTTTGAACCGTTACTGAATTGAGATGGCTCATTTTTGAACTGTTCCTGACTTGCTCGTATTTGCCGTTTTTTTCCTTTTTTCTTTAAAAACTTGCGAACACAAAATAAAAATTGTATGTATGTGACATGTATGCATATATGCATGTATGCCCGGAAGGATTTCCTATTCCGATGGGTTAGGCCTTCCTTATGTTCTTTGGTGCCCTTTGCATATAAAAGTCTTTGGTCGCCCCCTGGGACTGCTTATAGTTTCCTCCTGCCAATTCTACTCTAGTGATTGTTCAGTTTTCTTTGGTCCCTTGGCTCAAGATCCCGTTATGTCCCTTATTCACGAGGTGGTAGACTGGTCGCCCCAAGACCTGGTTTAGGTTTCTACTATCTACTGTTTGCACTAGGTCAAAGTAGACTACTTGGTGTGGCATTCCATATCAACATACCCCATTATAGGCTACGAAATAGTCCCAATAGTTATACATATCATTGTCCTCAAAGAATGCTCAGTAATGAGACCAGAGAACCTTCAAAACACTCAATGAAACTCAAATCTGAGTTTTGAATAAATGATCTTAGCTAGACTCAAAGTGTGTGTGTGTAAAGGTTCTTTTACAAATTCATCCCAGGTAAGCCAACTCAATGATTTCGTTTAAAAATTAAGATCGATGGGTCAAACCAACCTAAATGTCTCAATTATGCCATGCATTGCTTTTCTGTGCTCAATATGGTATGATTTTCTTTCTCTTTTGTCTTTTTTTTATTCTTCTTTTTCATTTCTTTTTTTTCCTTTTTGCTTCTTTTTTTTTCAACACACCTACCCTTTAAGGTAGCATTTCTCCTCATGGTGGTCTTAATACTTGCCCATGGGTAGCTTCACGCTTATCGGTTATAGGTGTTTCAATTCTTTTCTTTAAAGACTTTTGACCGGCGTAAACACACACGTATAACGCAAGCGTACGTATCGTTCAAGTAGTATAAAAAGTATCGATCCCACGAGGACTTAATACCTAAGTTATTAATTTTATGAGGTTAAATGATTACTAGTATCTAACAGGTTGTTTAATTGATTTGAAATAGCGACGATTCTAAATTTAAAGACAAGTAAATAAATTGTTTGAAGGTAGATTTTAAGAAATTCAATATTAAAAACTATCTAGGGTTGTGATTTATTCCAATATTATTTAAAGATGACGTGGTTATCTATAGTTGGGTAATATATTGATTTATTAACCTGGAACACTAATTTATGTAAAAGCCTCTTCCGATGGTCAATTACAAATACCTAGTATAATCCAATTGAACCATATGTCTATGTCAACCAAATTACCTAGTTTCATTAAGATTAAGTTCCAATTATGGCTACCCCCGCCCGACAGGTATATTCCTATCCTGTAAGGAAATCTATTAAAGGGTTATCTATCCTCAAGGAAGATCGTGGGCTATTGAGTCTGAGGTCTTAAACTTAGAATCCCTATGTCTAGTTCATTTTAAGTTTACCTAGTCAAATTAATTAATGGCCAGTTAATTAAAAAGTATTAAGATTAAGACTCAATAAATAAATCTTTATATTACCCAAACTATAATCTAACCCCTTATAAACCGATGATATTGAAATTCATCACAACCCCAGATAACTAATTTAGTTACAACACATAACTAGGGCTAATAAAAACTTAAAAGACATAAAATGAAAATGCTGAAAAGTAACTGCAGAGAGTAAAATGCTGAAAAGTAAATTACAAATGAAATAAAATGCTAAGGTAAAAGGAATTACTTTACTATTAGTAATTTAGATATCTCCCATAAAATAATATATAAACTTGTGATAATATTTTACCAACCGACCAATCTGGCGGTATCCTGATTAAGTCAAATTAAGTCCAACCAGCCATATAGGTGGTAATATCTGTCCATAATCCAGCCATAAAGGCGGTACCAAAATAAATTTACCAACCGACCAATCTGGCGGTATCCTTGATTAATCAGGTTCAAACAAACATAAAATAAATTTACCAACCGACCAATATAGCGGTATCCTTGATTAGTCAGATTTAAACCAGATTAAATTGAATTTCCAACCGACCAATATAGCGGTATCCTTTATTAATCAGTATTTTAAATAGTGAATATATTATTTTTAAGGGAGATTAATCTAAATAGTAACAGTAAAAGAATTACCTTTCACCCTAGCTGGGGAAATTACCTCCTCATGGTAAATAGTAAAAACTGTAAAAGTAAAGAAAGTAAACTATTATTATTACAAAAAGTAATTAAAATTAAATTACAAAAGTAAAAAAATTAAAAAAAACTAAAAGAAACTAGAGAGATAAACTCTCTTTACACGGAATAGGAGAGAGAGAATGGTGTGTAAAATCTGAAATTTCGCGCTGAATTTATAGAAAAATTTGGTTCCAGCGTCGCGACGCTGGAACAGTTGGCGTGGCTCACTGAGGAGGCGACACGTGGCAAGGCGGCTGACTGTTCAAGCGACACGTGGCAAGGCGGCTAAGACTCAATTATTGTGATGACGTCATGCTGACGTGGCGATGACGCGGCGTTGCAATTGTCGGCACAATAGGATTGCGACACGTGGCGACACGTGTCATGCTATGATTAGCCGATGCTGACGTGGCAAGTTGACTTGGTTGACCTTGTGACGTGGCAGATGACGTGGCGTGACACATGGCGAAGTTGACTCTTTGACTGCTGACATGGCTGATGACGAGGCGACACGTGTCAATTCTGAGTGTCGGCAGCATATGATGATGACATGTGGCACGGCGCACGTTAGCAGATTGGATGTGATGGTGACACGTGGTACGACGCACGTTAGCAAAGTCAAACTTCTCAAATTCTGATCCGTTGACCCGGCGCACGTTAGCAGATTCGGTGCATGTTGGGCGTCGCGACGCTGAAGGTCTTGGCATCGCGACGCGAAAAAGACTAAAATATCCCTGTCGACCCATTTTGTCCGGTTTTGCCCCAAATTGCCTCCAGTGCTATCCAAACTTTATTTATCTGCAAAATAACAACAAAACACATCAAAACGTTCATAAATCTCGAGAAACAATACAAAACATTAGGTCAAATGAGTGAGAAATAGTGATATAAATACCACTCATCAACTTTTCTTTTATTTTCAACCATACCACACATCATAACACAAGAAAATCAGGATAGACATCTAAGCAAGCGGTCATTCATCGACCTACAATTTCTTCAACTAGTCACCTTGCCAACTACTCAGGTTTTCACTGCTAAGAACCTATAAATAAGTGCTTACGAGTCTAACATAGATCAACTACTCAAAGTATCAGATAAAAACACATCAAGAGTTTATCGTTTCTAAGATTTCACCCTAAAGCAATCAATTTCATCATCGGACTTATGCCTAACTATTAAGGACTAAAAACAAACAAATTTCTTTTTTTTTTCTCTTTTTTTTTTACTGAAGGCCCCCCATTGGTCTTTTTATTCTGGTCATAAAGTTTTCTGTTTCTCGGCTTCCTTTTCCCGATATCCATGTTTGCTAAACTCTTTTTGACAAATCTTTTTTTCTTTTCTAACCCAACGGATATCTATGATGGCTTTTAAGACACAAGGGGTTAATATGATGCGTGTATGCGTGTGTGAAAGCAACTTCCTGATATATGACGCCATCAAGGTGAAAACGGGTATGCAAAATATATGAGACTTGGAAAACTAAATCAAAAACCACAGACATTACAAGACATTATTTTGGGGCTGATTCTCTATCCCCAGTGGAGTCGCCAGACTGTGGGAACATGGGCCACAGAGGTGGGCGATGCTGTCCAGGTTCGCGGCCCGGTTGGGAGTACGGAGTAGCCCGTATGGACTAAACCAGAGAAATAAAATGGAGTCGCCACCCAGTGTGAACTGGGAAATGATTTAAGGCCGCACTCACCCCTCACAAGGGAAGACCTCAAACCGTTGGGTTCGAAATGGTCCCTTACTTATGCCAATTGTAATGAAAAGATTTATGCAATAGTATAACCATGTCTTATACAACACATGCAAGATAATGTAATCAACACACAAGATTGCACACCCATAAACGTAAATAAAAATGAAGGCAAATGTATAATTCCATAAAGGTATTGAACAGTGAAGCGCAATAATATAATTAACAATAACTGTAAAAGCATTAAAATAATAAAAGCGGATAATTAAGTACGTAATGTAAAAGAAATAACTAAAAGAGGCAAGCATGCATGGAAGTAAACGTGACACGATGTGGCATAATGAATAGAGATAACTAATAGGATGAATACGAAGCGATAAACAACAAACAAAAAGTTGAATAACTAAGTTAGAAGAAATAAGGTTGTGACCCGGCGTGGGAAAACATCGTGGTAAAGGTAGCATTTTGGCTTTTCCCTCAAATGGAGGACCTTTAGCTCAACGTGATTAGCCCATGCGCACGAGATAGAAATGCGTAAATAAATAAAGCAATAACAAGCGAAAAGTAAATGCCTAAAGGTCCTCCATTTTCCCTCAAATGGAGGACTTTTAGGCATTTCCCTCGAATAGAGGACCTTTAATCCATCCTGATTAGCCCATGCACACTAAATTGACAATGCATAAATAAAGAAATAATACATAGAAAGTAAATAGCTGAATAATAAACGCAAAATTAAATAACATGATGAGACACGTGCTTGAAAGTTTCTCAAGCGGCACGTGGAATTGTATCCCAAGTATAGACCGCACGACCATCCATTCAGATTCGGCTACGAAATTTACGTATGGGTTTCCATCCGATATACCACAAGAGATAGCATGCAATCATTAACCCAATAGAAATAAAACTAATAAACATGAACCATAAAGATGCATGCGAAGAAATAATAATAGATAACTGAAAAGATGAATGAAAAAAGGGAAAAGGGTGCCCTCAGGTCTTACCTTTTAAGTCGCTTCTCGGAAGTGCGTTACACCGTCCGCGGAAGGGTTAATACTCCGTAAATTTTCTGGTTTTCTGGTTCAGTATTTTCCTTCGCTGTTTTGCTGTTTTCGCTGCTGTTTTCTCTATTTTTACTGCCGTTTCAGTCATTGTTTTCTACTGTTTTTCTGGAACGTTTTGGGTGTTTTAGGGGGGGTGCTGTTTGGGTGATTTTTGGACTAGTTTTAGGGACATTTTTTGGGGTTATTTTTGGGTTGGTTTATGGGTCGATTTTTGGTGGTATACGCTACTATCTTGGGCTGTGTTTTTGTTGTTTCATCGAGTGAGAGAGAGTGTCTAGAGAGTGTTTTTCTTTGTCAATGCCGTGAGTGATAGCCAAGGGGAGTGAGAAAGAGCCAAGGAGGGAAAATAAGGTTTTATGTTTTGGTGAGGCCGTGAGTGGGTTGAGAGAGCCAGAGGGAAAATAAGGTTGGTTTATGTCTCTTTTTATAAGAGTGGGCTAGGGTTTCCTTGCATGGGATTTTCAAAACAAGGAAATAAATCAATCAATAAAGGGATGTGTTTGTTTAAGGAAATGATATTTGTATTTTTGGTGGGGGAATTTCTTTAATTTGGTGGATGATTTATTTAAATTAGGAAGGGGATTTGATTTAATTTAGGAATGAGATTTATTTTCATTTGATTGGTTTTAATTTAATTTGTGACATGTGTTAAATATGATGTAATTATTTTTGGATTGGGCTTTGGGCGGAATGGGCTTTGAAGGGTTGGATGGGTTTGTGAGGCATGTGGGCTTTTATGGGTTGCGGGGGTTTTGGGCCTAGGCTAACAGTTAAAACAGAGATTAATCGAATGAACCCGAGGCTAAACAAATGAGTTAAATTTTGATAAGGTACTAATTTTTAAATTTTTTCCCTTCCGACGTCTGTTTCCCGCGTATTCCGCAACTTATCGGGTAGTGCCTCCATACGAGGCTTATCATTGGGCTTTATGCAAAAATGTAGTGTCTACACTGTTATAATTATAAGCTAAAGCCGCCGTAGATAATGATTATGATAGCATCATATGGGTGTCTAAAATATAATATTGATGGTGATTTTCTGCCCCCATAAACTTTGAAGCCTGAAGAGGGGCAAAATGGGTTTATGGCGCTTAACAGATGAAAGTCCAAGATCTTCATAAGGATTAGAAGTCAAACAGAGGACCAGAGCCCGAGGTGTAGATAAAGACTGACCCGATGCAGTCAGGGGGAATGGCTATCATCCTTTCACTCTATCTTCTTTATCTCCTTTTAAGGGTTATGATTTAGCCAAGATAAATCCAATAGTCATTATCTTGACAACACAAAAGCCTCTCATCAAATTCATTAATGTGTTGTCAAGATAATGGCCATTGGATTTATCTTGGTTAAATCTCAATCCTTAAAAAAAGATAAAAGAGATTAGAGTGAAATGATATTAGCCCAATCCTGCAGTCAGGAGATCTGTTTTGTGCTTGTAACAATAGGAATAAGATTTGGAGTAAACCAACTAAGGCACAGTCACATACACCCGAGGAAGCTTTATTAGAAACGAAGAAACATAGGAAGGTGGTCACTAGAAGATACAAGCTAGATGCTCATAACAGATGCGGCCGATGAGCTTAATGTTGGCTCGACCTTTTTGGAGAGAATGTGAGGGAAGTGAAGGCATCTCTACCAACCAGACCTGGTAAAAGGAGGAAGGAAGAGCGTCATCCATTTTGGTACACCGACCTGGGGATATAGGTCAGGGTTATAGCACTATGCTCACGTACGGATGATGTAAGCCCTAAACGGAAGTTTCAGCCTCCCAAAGGCTGATAAGATGGGAGTAGGCCAACAGCTAATAGGATGGAAGAGGGCCTCAGGCTTATCCATTGACACATGAAAATGCGTGAGTGGTTGGAATGCAGGTTGGCACATGGGCAAAACGTGTAGCAGTTACCAAAAAAGGGTGAATTAACGAGGTTGAGATGGCAGTGAGTGGTTGTGTCAGAAGGCAGAGCTACTATTCGTAGAGTGATTGGGAAAATGAGCATAGGCAATGATAACAGGGTAACATGGCTGAAGTCACGAATTGGTGTAATAATATATATAAAAGCACTATATAAAGGGGTGGAAGACTCAGATTGAGAGGTTTTTTGACTCTTTGGTTGAGTTAATTATTTTCTAGCAATTTTTAGCATTTTCACAACTTGTAAAAGGGAAAAAAATCTTAGTATAACTGAGAGATAAAAGAGGTCGGTCTGATCCGATGTGGTAATAAAAAGCTCATTTTCCTTTGTTCTCGTGGACGTAGGTTGGCTCCATTCCACCGAACCACGTTAAATCCTTTATTTTCTCTGTGTTTTCTAATTTGTTTGCCAAGTTTTCTTTGGTTCCCAACTAACAAAATAAATTTACTGCTTGTGGGAGGTTTGTTCGAGGAGTAATTTTTCCCAAATTACGCCTGGAATGAAAAAAACCTTCAACAGTTAGCGCCGTCTGTGGGGAACCAGAGTAAAAAGTGGAAAACACACTAAGACGATTACAGAAGATGTAAACCACAGAACTTCAGAGGCTTCTACAACGGAGTGGATAAGATGCTCGAAAGGAAAGGGAAACAACCCAAGCCTTCATGAAGGCTATGTTGGAGAATATTGAGAAGTTAGAGAAGAAGTCATGCTAGAGTGGGGAAGAAGGTCTTAGCAGGAGAAGAGAAGAGATATCAAGGGGAAAAATGATCATTGGAGTAGACGGAGATCATGGAAATGGGAAGAAGAACACCCAGAGAATGAGATCAGTAGTCGTTGCCAACATCGTACCAATCGGGGAACCATGGTAAGAAGAAGAAGGCAGACAAATCCCGGAATCATCCAGCAACAGCCCGTATTTCAGGGAGAGTGATCAGGGACGGTACCTGGAGGAGAGGGGTGAGATACCAAGTTACAGAAGATACCACACTCGCAGTGGAAGGCGTGAGGAGACCATTGGGCGTGAGCACAACAACTACGAGAGCCATATGAAGAGTTGGTTATAAAAGAAGATGAGAAAGTGGGAGGAAAATATGAAATGGGGGATATGAAGTGACCAAGATGTTGAGACAATGTCCCATTTCACGAAGGAAGTGTTGGCAATGGAGTTTCCAATAAGATTTACCATGCCCACGATGGATATATACAAGGGCAACACGGACCCCAAGTCCCATATTGAGAAGTTTATATTGTTGATGGAAATTCAGGGAATGGCAGAGGAGGCCATCTGCAAGGTATTCACATTGACTGTGAGAGGATCAACCAACTTATGGTTTAGAAACATGACCCCGAGAAGTGTCAAAGAATTTTCCCAATTGAGGAAGTCATTTGTGCGCCATTTCAAATATGCATGCGTACCAAGGAAGACGGTGGGGTCGTTGAGGTTGATGAAGTAGAGAGACGATGAGCCTTTGAAAAGCTTTGTCGATAGATACCATGGCCTGGTACTAGAGGTCGCACCGTAAGAGTCTGTGAAGACATTGGAAAGTTTTAAAGGAGCCCTCAGGGTTGGGAAGTTATGGTCCCACCTATGTTTTAAAGGAGTCCGTGTCGATAGATAGATACCAGACTATGCCATGGCCTTGGAGCATGTAAGGAAGTTTGTGTTGATGGAGGAAGAGGACAAGTTTGCCCGATGAGGGGCTACTCAGAAGTCGAAAGAACCTAGGCTGAGAAATCAGTGTGATGTGGGCAAAGACCTAAGGAGACCAGTCCCAATGCAAAAGGAGTTCAGACCGATACCTTAGAATAATCCAACGCATATTAGAAGGCCACCTATCCAGGTCACCCATGTCATTGGAGGGACGTCATACACCGCCTTTAACAGACCACTGTCCAAGATAGCTCGGGAAATCTAGGATAAATGTCTACTAACAGAGCTTGACCCGATGAGGTTTATGATTTAGAAGAGAGATGTCATGACTTATTACGTGCACCACAATGTGAATGGACATGCCACAAAAAGGTGTCGAGACCTGTAGGAGCAGGTGGATGACTTGGTAAAGAATGGCTACCTGAATGGGTGTGTAAACCACGAGGCTATGAAAGCCAGGAAGTGCCGATAGCAACAATCGTCATGGAGTAGTAGGAGAGCCAATGTGCAAGGTGTACTCGATCAGTTTCTATAACGCCTCCTGGTTATTATGCTCATTTATCAGCTTTCTAGGTTAGTTATTGTTAGGATTGGTGCTCTGAGCGCCAATTTCTTATGTATTTCCCTGTAAATACTTTTGTATATATTTTATTAATGAATAAAATAAACAGTTTCTATAATATGAATTCTTTTATTATATGGTAAAGACGTAAATGTCCAAAGAGTGATTGGTTATGATACAATTGCAAAAGCGTCGCAACTGACATTGAGCAGTATCATAACATTATCATTCTTTAACTGTTTGGTCAAGGTTTACAATTACTTGGTCAGTAAGTAAACCCGCTGAGACCGGTACGTGTCGTATATTGGAATATTGGATTCTAATGGTTTCTCAATGAACCATGAGTCTCAGGAGACTCGTATAGACATGTAGGTGTTTATATCAGATAAACACTGAACGGCTCACCGAAGATTCTTGATAGATGGTACACCAACATCAATAAGAATCTTCTCGGGTTGAGTGAGCATAGTGATCCTCCGACTTGAGGTACCAATGTGAATGTATGAGGTATCCTCCACACTTTGATGGCAGTCAAGTCACCGATCTATTTAGATCAGACCTCCGCCTCTTCATTGGGTGTGGACTGATCTTCAGGATATCCTGTGCGTATCAAGATAGGATCCGTCAGTTCTGTGTATAAAACATAAGTATCCATTATATAATTAGCAACCTGTTAAATTCATGGGCCCGTGGTGCATTGTAGAAATCAGTTATAAGTGTTATTTAAGAGATTTTTAATAGAATCGTCGACGAGATTATACTTAAAGAGATTTGACGTTTATATCTATATCTCTGGGATAATCCGGATACCTGTGACGGAATGATTATACGTATGCAGTGACATCGACCCGTATGGTTCAGAGATTTTATCCGTGTTTGTTATAATTTACGGATGGGTAGATTATGAACACGAAATTGGATTTCGTGACGGATATGCCTGAACCTAGAGAGTCTCACTAATGAGATATACTCGTAGGGCACTAGGACAACTTTTATAAATAATACTGATTATTTATAAGTCGTTTAATGGTTAAACGAAGATACATACTTTTGAGATCTTTCGGCCATTTATTAAATGTCGAATTGTGATATTTGACATTTATTATTAATATATGTATTTTGATTATTTAATGTAAATATAATACATATATTTGAGATATTTGTATTTAATTATTTGATTATTTAAATGTAAAATAATTACAATAATTAAATATTTAATATCTACTTTACTTTAATTAAAGTAAGCTAAATGGTTTTATTTGACTGGTTTTCTTGGCCAATTTTGATTGGTTGAATTGGCATGATTTAATTGGATAATTTGTGATAAACATTAATTGGATTAATCATTTTACACCACAAATTTAATTAAATCATTTTCCAATTTATTGAAATACAAATTAAAACACATGGCTATGATTTTTCCTTCATTTTTCGGTGATGTTGGAAAATATATAAGCCTAGTTTTCTTTTTTGTTTCATGATTCCAAGAACCCTAAAAATCAAATACAAAGAGAGAAAGAGAGAAAAAGAGAAAAAAGAAGAAAGACTTTGAAAATCAAGTTTTTTTTAGTAAGTTTTTCTTACCTTTCCTTTTATGAAAATTGTTTCTATCTTACTAAGCCTCAACATGTGTAACTTAGTTTGTTCTCTACTCTTTTATGGATGTGATTTGATGATTGGAAACTTGGATGAAAGATGGAAGCATGTAAATTGATTTAGATTGCTTTAAATTATCTATTAAGCATTCTTTTTAGCCATATTGATGGAAGTTGCCATTCTAGAGTTACTTAGCCACTCATGGCTGACCTAGAATTGTTCTTGAGTTGTTTCATGATGGTGAGGCTTGTTTGGTATTGTGGGAATTGAATTAAAGTATTGAATTTAAGTAATTTGGTGTAATTTTGTTAATTTGTGAAATTATAAAATTAGGATTTTTAACCTTCACCAAATTTGGGGCTTTTCATATATGTGATGAGATTTGATGTATATATGATGTATATTAAATTTGGGAATTTTTGGATTTGATCTTGGCATGTTTTGAACAAAAGGACCAAATTGCAAATTCTTGAAAGTTTAGGGACCATTCGGCAATAAGAGGAAAAATATTTTCTTGATTTGCAAAATTTTATTTTCATGTATTAGACATGTACAAATCATTTTGGAATTGATTTGGAATCAATTAGAATTGTATTTGACAATTTAGGACTAAAATGATTAAAATATAAAGTTTGGGGGAAAAATGGTAATTGCTGAAAAATCTTGTTTTTGGGTAAAATTTTTAGTTTTTAAGTATTGAGTAATTGAAATAAATTAGTTTATTTTAATTACCCAAGAAAATAATTGAAATCGAAAAATTTTGATTTTCCGCATTCCGCTGCGTTTACCCGAATTACCGCCCGAAACCCCAACAGTTATTATATGAAGGGTAAAACATATGAGGATTGATCTACAAGTGGGAATAAGAGGAGAATTAATCAGCTGTAAATTTGGAAGCCCAAGTTTAATCATGGGACGACTTCTTCCATTCTTTCACGAGTACGCAATCAGGGAAACATCGTCAGAAGTCTCCATCGTGGATTGAGTTGTTGAATGAAATGTAATGCCAAGAGTGGGAGATTGATGGATTTTTCTCACCCATTAGCGCTAACACTGAGCAAGTTCCTCCTCGAGAAATTATGGTTGTTGTTCGACCTGCCAGTCCTATAATTCTCCAAAAAGCTCGGTTCAGAAGGACATTGTTAAGAATTATTCAGAGATGCGGAGGAAAAGCGCGGTTCAGAAGGATATTGTTAAATTTTTTTCAGAGATACAGAGGAAATATTTTCAATAGAGCCTCTTGTAGGACACAAAAATCGGCGATGGTGTTCCGGGCTCGCGGCCTAGTCGGGAGTACGTAGTAGCCCACGGGGGAACTAAACCGGAGAAATAAAATGGAGTCGCCACCCAGCGTGAACTAGGAAAATGATTTAAGGCCGCACTCACCCCTCGCAAGGGAAGACCTCAAACCGTTGGGTTCAGAATGGTCCCTTACTTATGCCACTTGCAATGAAAGGATTTGTGCAATAATATAACCGAGTCTACGCAAGAATAACCTACATCTAAGTTCGCATATCACCTATATCTAAGTTTGCATATAACCTATATCTAAGTTTGCATGCATAAAAGTATGTCGGAATAACGGCAAGCACACAATCTCATGAATACATTAAATCGATAAGCATGTCAATGTAAAATAAATAACAATCTAAACATAATCGTAGAAGAGACATAATTAAATTCCTAATGCAAAAGAAATAACTAAATCATGCTTGGAAATAACTAACTAAATCATGCATAAAAGAAGATAACATACTAAACGACTAAATCTTGAATAAACATAAGATTGGATGAAACGAAATATGTGTGTCTCTCAAGCGGTACGTGGCATTGTATCCCGACTACAGACCGCACTACCGTCCATTCGGATTCGGCTACAGAATTTACGTCCGGGTTTCCATCCGATATACCGCAAGAGATAACACATATTTCATTCATCCCATGGCCATAGCATACATTAACCAACAATACTCATGCGAAGGAATATTAACAAATAACAGAAAATAAGTGGAGATAAATATAAAAGGGTGCCCTTAGGTCTAACCTCTTAAGTCGTCTCTTGGAAGTGCGTTACGCGATTGTCGGAAGGGTTGATGCTCCGCAACTTTTTCGATTTATTGGTTCGTTGTTTTCCTTCGTTGCCTCGCTGTTTTGGGGCTGCTGTTTGCTCACCGTTTTTGGCGGTATTTGGGCTATATTTCATGGCAGAATTTTCGGTGATATGAGGTGCAGTTTCATTGCAGTTTTTTGTTGTTTTTAGGTAGTTTACTGGGCAGGATTTTCGGTGGTTGCTGGGCAGTTTTCAGGGGATTTTTTTGGTGGTTTGGAGTGCAGTTCAGGGGCTATTTTTCGATGGTTTCAGGGGTTCAGTTCAGGGGCTGGTTGTACGACAGTTTGGGTGAAATTTAGGGGCTGGTTTTGCGGCTGTTACTGGGTGATGTTCTGGTGTGTTTTATCGGTTGTAGAGGGACTAAGTGATGGTTAACGTGGCTGTGTTTGGCTGGTGTGTGAGTGGCTTTAGGTTTATGTGTGAACTGCATGCATGGGGTTGTTGACGTGTGCGTTAGGTGAGTGAGGGCTGTTTAGGGTTTTATTCAGCTTGTTGTGTGAGGTGTTTTATGGTCGATGTGGGAGTTAAATGAGAGGGCTTATTTGTTGTGGTCAAAGGCTAGGTTAGGTTAAGGGTTGTGTATGTGTCGGTTATTGATTACAATTTTTTTATGGCTCGGTCAGCGAAGAGGTGGTGAGCAGAGCTTTGGTGGGTTGATTTGGTCTGCTTTGTACGTGGCTTAGGTGTGTATTTGTGATCTTTATGGCTGGTTGTTGAGTGCTTTGTTGATGAGGGGGCGCGAGTGGGTTCTTGTCAGTTACTGGCGAGTGAGAGACTGAGAGTTGAGAGACGTTGTGAGAAGGGTTTACTGGTCCAGGGTTTATTTTTTATTTGTGGTGAGAGGGAAGAAGAGGTCGTGAGTGGAGAGAGGGGAGTGGCGTGATGATTTTTAGAGTGTTTGGGCGTGAATGCTAGCTAGGGAGAGAGAGGAGGGGTGTGAATGAGCTAAGGATCCTAAGGTTGGGTTTAGGCTTCTTTTTATAGGCTAGGGTTGGGGGTTGTCCTTATGCGAATAAGGAAGGAATATTGTGTAAATATGGGGGATATCTTTTAATTTGTGTATCATAAGGAAATGATCTTTTTAATTTAGGAAGGTAAATGTTTTAGTTTCGGAAAGGGATTTAATTTAATTAGGAATATAATTTATGGGATTTGATTTGATTTTATAATTTAGGAATGTGATTTAATTAGATTAGGAATGTGATTTATATGATTTGATTTGATTCTTTCAATTCGGGAAAGTGATTTGGCTTGATTTCAACATGTGTTTAATGTGTGAATTGGTTATTTTGGGAAGGGTGATGGGCGTGAATTAGGTCCTTTGGGCGTGGGTTTGGTTCTTTTTGGTGGGCTTGGTGTGTGGTTTGGTGGTGTGTGGCTTGGTGGTGTGTCGCGGTTGTGTCTCCATACCCGGAGTGCCATACCCAGCGTGCTAAACCCCATACCCGAGGTGTCACGGTTGTGTCTCCATACCCGGCATTCTGATGATGTGTGGGCCTCAACCTTGGGACTCATCCCCAAAATAGATACTCATGTTGTGCCTCAACCCCGGGACTCATCCCCAAAACTGATATTGATGGTGGTTCATCCCCGAACTGTGCTGTATGAGAAAAGGGTGGGCTGGTCGCCCCCAGACTTGATCCATCTTTATGTTCATTTGCTACTTTCATAAATACTACTTCTCACGAGATAATCCCGATAGCTAAACATATTTTCGTCCTCAAAGGATGCTTCGTATCGAAACCAGAGAACCTTCAAAGTACTTGATACACTCAAATCCGACCGTCTGAGCGAGTGATCTGAACTAGACTCCCAGTGTGTGTGTGCCAAGGTTCTTTCGCAGCTGAATCCCTAAGTAAGCCAACTCGATGATTTTGTCTCGGAGAATTAGATTAGTGGGTCTAACCAACCGAGATGTCTTGATCATACTCTGTGATTACTTCCTCGTACTCAACATGATATGGTCTTCTTCTTCTTTTCTTTCTTTTCTTTATTTTCATTTTGAACTTTTTTTTTTTCTTTTTCTTTTTCTTTCTTTCTCTTTTCTTTCTTTCGACACACCTACCCTTTAAGGTAGAATTTCTCCTCATGGTGGTCCTAATACACGCCCATTGGTAGCTTCACGCTTATCGGTTATAGGTGGTCTATTTTTACTTTTCTTTTCAAATACTTTTTTCTTTGTTTCCAACCATATCACATATCGTAGCATAAGTAAACCAGGATGGACATCTAGGCAAACAGTCATTCACTGATCCGCCATCTCTTCAACTAGTCATTTCTGTTGGGTTTTCTAGGTCAAACAAAGATCAAATTAAGCATATAAATGTGTGAATACATCAAAGTAAAGTAGCGGAAATACTCACTTTGATCGGCTTTGTGATGCGAAGAACACAAAAATTTCTTCATGAGACTCTCGGCCAAGCTCCTTTTTGTCCTCATTGAGATGTTCTTCAAGCTCCAAGCTTTGAAAAAGGATTCCATGCTCATGAATGGGTTTCTCTATCACATTTGTGTGACCTCTTGGATGTGCTAGCATCATTGAAAAATTTGCCACAAATCTTTCCTTAGCTTCTTGTTGCTTTCGGCCATGAGAGGAAATTTGAGAGATTAAGGCACCTTGTGCCGTGAGATGAGAGAGAGGGAGAGAAGAAAAAAATGAGTTGTGTGTTGTGTATTTGATTTCCAAAATTCAAATACCATTTTCCAAAAGTGTAGTTAGTAAAATGTCCATCACAAGTCTAACTTGTGTAAGCAACAAGTTACCAAAATAAAGCTCACTAACTTCCATCACCTTAAAGCAAATAAAGTGACACGTGATGTGACATGTGGCCCCCACTTGATTCAAAATCCGAGTGGGCCCACAACACATCCCGAGCTCAGATTCGCTAATTCCGAATTAACGAATTTTCCGTTGCGACGTAATTAAATCAAATTTAATTAAATAATTATGCCTAGCAAAATTACTATTCACGTCGCTAGCGTATTAATTCTAAATTAACACGTTCGCCCGAATTAAAATCCAATTTTAATTCCGCGTCGAAATCTAATTTCGTATAATATATCGAATATATTATTTTATCGATTAATTCCAAATTAATCGTTCTATCTCTTTAAATAGTATTTTATCTCAGATAAAAAATATCTTCGTAATTAATCCTAGATTAATTTTCTCTCTCTTATAATTAATCCCAGATTAATTATGTGTGAGTCATACGTCATCGGTGAATCTTTGGGAAGCGACCCATGAGATCCCTGGATATGTTGGCAGTAAATCTGGTTGTCGGACTATCTGAACACGGACGTTCCTAGTACTACACGTTTTTACCGATTTATAAGACATGGTTGGCTTCTAGCAAAGCAACGTGCCTACCCAATTCTCCAGAAATATTCTTAAAGGAATATGTAATCTATATCAGGCGTAGTATACGTAGTATTGCGTATTGCGATCCAGTATCGGATGTCACGTGCTAGGCCTGGGGCTGGAATTGTGTCTGCCCCGTACAAAACACATATCGGATCTCTGGTAACTAGTCTCTATAATCGGATAAACATGACCTAGTCATATTATCCCGATAGTTGCAACATACAAGAGCACCAGTTCCGTATCCTACATGACAATCATCTCCATATGACTGAAGTGATACTTCCATCTTGACATCACACCCAATACACTACGATTCTCAATATACCTAGAAGAGGCGTACACAGAACCTGTTAAAGCCCTGGATGACCAAAACCAAAGTATATTGATTGTCGCAAGTATTAGCGATGCAAGTCTCAAGTTAAGACCAAATACACCTACCCTGATTTGGACTTCCATAGACACATTGTCATACTACCAATGGAATTTCGATGGGTCAATCCAGAGCGAAGCTGTTTCCATACCATCGGTAAACACACCTCCATCACACTTGCATAAGTATCCAATACTTAAATATATGAGAACTATGCCGTTATGCTCCCACAACGCGCACAAGTGCAATACTAGTCTATTCCGCATTATCGATGTCCAGTCTCGATAATACTACGACTAGGGATATTTTAATGATTAAACCTTAATGGATTAATACTGTCTCATATCTTATTAATCCGGAACTAATCATATGGACTTTTATCATTTATGTATCTTGGTAATCCAATTAAAAATGATAAAAGAGCAATTTCCTTTGTCACATAGTTAATTTGTACAACAAAACCATGTTCTGTACAAATAGTGATGCTATTGGTCATAATTGTCCAACAATCTCCCACTTGGCCAATAGCCAATCACTCAAGTGTCCTACACTTGAACTATGTACGGTTCGCTCAAACTTCTGCTGAGAAAAAGTTTTCGTCAGCGGATTTGCAAAGTTATCATCTGATGCGATTTATTTGATCACACACATCGCCACGATGTGTGATCCGAACGAATTAGATGAATAGTTGAAGTATATACTTGGATCGTTGATGAGACCATTAATTCTTTAGCCTGTGCTGTAGCCTAGCTCAGCTGCTAACAGAACTACTCCTAATCCAATTAGGATTATATAGATCCAAAGTGCTTCTATTACTGCCCTCATCAGCTGCAACAATATTTCGCTTTTGTTGTTTATTCGGTAACAGTATCTTGCTTGGAAGATTTTCAGCTCACTGTTCCGTTATTCAAACTATATAGTACCTTTATTTACGCTTATAGTCGTTATTGTCGATTTGGAAACTTGTAGCAGTGAACCCAGTCACTTCAAGTTCTCCTCCTCCATAGCTTAAGAAAGCATCATTAGTTCATCTAAGATACTTAAGGATGTTCTTAACATCAATCCAGTGACCATCACTTGGATTGGCCTGATTGTGACTCCATATGCTCAAAGCATATGAGACACCAGGTCGCGTATATTTATTTCAATGTACGAGTACTCAGAGAATGTCAACAACTTTTATATCTATCCTAGTAGATCTTTATTCCAGAATAAAGGTTGTCTCTCCCAAGTATTCTACGGAGAATTTTCATGAAAGCTGAGCTTTCACCGATTGTTTATGGGAATGTCATTTCCAAGAAATGATATATCATCATTATTTAGGGCATTCAATGTCAGTGCGCTCCCACTAACCTCCTTATATACACAAGAATCATTTTCGTTTTGAATTAAATCATATACCATTATGATTAAATCAAAACGCTGGTTCCAAGAATGCAATGCTTGCTTCAATCCATAAACGGATTGATTTAACTTGCAAACCTTGTTTGCCTGTTTTGGTACGAAAAACCGTTAAGATGTTTATAAACATCCTCCAAAAGGTTTGTTTAAGGAAAGCGATTTTGACGTCCATATGTCATATTTCATATATGAAACATGCAGTATTAGCAAGCATTATCCAAATGGATTTAATCATAGCAACGAGTAAAAGGTTTCGTCGTAATCGAAACAATGTTGATAACGATACCTTTTCTATACAAGCCTAGCTTAGTACGTTGGTATGTTGCCATCCATGTATGTCTTCCTTGAAGACTTATATAGTAACAATAGGCACAATGCCTTCTGGTACATCAACTAGTGTCCAAACTTAGTTGGTATACATGGAATCCGTTTCGGACACCATGGCACTTTGCCATAATAGGGAGTCGATACCTTGTATCACTTCCTCATACGTAGTCGGTTCGTATTCCTCAATAAGATTGACATCTTCATGAGGTGAGATCAGAAACCAATACCTCCCAGGTTGTTTTCTGACTCTGTTCGACTTGTGCGGTTCTTGTGTGTTTGAAGATTATGCTACAGTTTCATCCCTGATGAACTATTTGTGTTCCATTAAGGAATCGGTGTCTGGAACAATATTACTCCGATTTTCATCGAGTTTTACTTTCCTCCCACTTACCACTGCATATAGGTATTCCTCTTAGGAAAACCGAATGGCGAGCAACAATTACATTGTTCTCTTGTGAGTTATACAAGTACTATACTTTGGTTACCCTAGGATAACCCACAAATTAGGCACTTTATCCGATTTGGGTTCTAGTTTGGTATCATCCAAACATATGCCTAGCATACCCAAATCTTCAGGAATGAGGAAACCTGGTTTCTTTCCTGTTCATATATAATATGAAGTCTATCAAATAGATTTTCATGGAACCTTATTCAAAATAAGTTTTGCACTGTTTAATACGTATCCCTAGAAGGAAAATGGTAGCTTAGAGCGACTCATGATTAACTTTATCATGTCCAACAAAATTCGGTTTCTCCGTTTGGACACACCGCTCAATTGAGGTGTTCCGGGAGGAGTCCACTGTGAAAGAATACTATACTCTTTCATGTAATCGAGAAACTTATTGCTTAAGTATTTTCCACCATGGTCTAACCGTGACGGTTTAATACTTTATCCTATCTGTCTGTCTTCTTCGTGTCGAAACTCTTTGAATTTATCAAAAGTTTCTGATTCGTGTTTCACAAGAAACACATAACCATAACACGATGCCACATCCATAAAGGTTACGAAGCGTTCATATCCACCTCTAGCCTAGCTAGATGGGCCCACTTACGTCACTATGAACGAGGGCTAATAGATCGGTGGCATTTACAATTTTACCAAGTAAAAGGTGTTTTATGCACTTTGCCTAATAAACTAGATTCGTAAAAATCATTTGAATAGGATCAAATCCGTCCTAGTATCCACTCTTCGAAAGTGTGGATATACGAGTCTTGTTTAATGTGTCCCAGACAACAATGCCACCAATAAGTCTCATCCGATTAATTCAGTTTGAGCTATTTGTTTGTCATGTTATATGTTTGAGATTCATTTATATTCAAAATATAAATACTGTTATTCACATCTAATGTGTTTATCTCAATATCATCTTTATAAAATAAAACACTTTAGTGTTCTAGAATATAAAGGTATACCCACAACGAGTTATACTATGATATAAAGATAATATTTCTAGTCAAACTAGGTACATTATAACAGTTTCCTAATTTAAGTACATACCCTAAGGGTAGTTCCTAAACTTAGGTCTCTACGGTTAAAACAGCGACTCTCGTCCCGTTTCCGACTCGTAGGTTGATCTCAACTGAAGTCAGTATCCTGCTAATCAGCAGATTCTGCACATCAGTACATATATTTATGTACACATCTAGTATCAAAAATCCAATTTTTAAACCAGTAGTGAACATGTTTATGACAAACATATTTGAAGTCGGAGCCTTGCCCGTCTTCACTTCATTCATGTCTGCCTTCTCCATACGGTAGTCACGCTTCCAGTTACCCCATTTGCCACAGTTTAGGCAGACATCTTGGGATATGTCATTTGTCTTCCTAGAAGACTGTGATGATTTTGCCTTTGCCCCTTTAGAAGCTCTGGCTCTGCCTCCTTGAGCATAGCCGTCAACTCTCCAAGAGTTTACTTTTGGTTCATAATGAACCTTCCCCAGCTTTCAGGTAGAGACTATAAGTTCAAATCTTTGGTAGTCTCGGCCATGTAGGTAATGCCCAGCTAACCTAGCTGATCGATGTCATCAATCATCTGCGACACCTAGTGCTCGACAGATGTACCCTCTGACATACGTGAGCGAAAGAGATTCTTTTGCAATTTGTTCTTCTAAGATCTAAGAATAAATCTATGAAGATCTTTAATTTCATCATCATGGTACAAGGATCTAATCCTTAATTTTGACAACGAAATTAAAGTGTCATTGCATCTTGCATAAAGGATTGAGCACTAAAGTTATCATCACATGAATCTTCCAAAGATCATGTTCTACTATTTGCTCAACTCCGTGCTTAGGCCCAAAAGGTTGCTCTATCAAATAGAATAACTTCTCATTTCACAGGACTATCTTGAGGTATTATTCCCAATTTGAAAATTACAGCCGTTTAAAGACATTTTCTCCCAGGATTATGTTTTAAACGCTAATCTTTCAGTTATCTTGATTTCAATAGTCCAACTATCCAATCAACGATTTCGGGTACTATTGAATATAATGATTACTATAGTCTAACTATATAATCAACTATAATTTGATTGGTTAAATTCAAATATATTGATTACTATAATCCAATTATATAATCAACTATAATTTGAAGTAGTTTGAATACAGTCCAACTGTTTAATTAAAACAACGATTAAATATTAGTCGAACTAATATATTTTTAAAATTAATGACGAAAAATTGAAATGAGCGCGTATTGGCAAGTATCTAAACAAAATTACAAATTTAATACTTGCCTCCCACTATTTTTCGGTGAGCCTCTAACCCTCTGTTGAGTACTCGGGAAACCTTGTTTCCTAGTGGGCTAGGATCCCGTTAAATAACACACAACCTTGACTTTGGCCAACAACTGTATGATATTTAACTAGGTAGATCTCTAAGATCAATTGGATCTCATCCAATTCCTAGATCCAGTAGGTGGACATCCAAATCCGAAACATATATCTAATAAATGCCAATATATCCAATATATTGCCTAACCTTTTTCCTCTGAATCAACTAAGCCTTGGCTTTGGCACAACAACTTAATGATTCCAGTTAAGCGGGACCCATTGACTTGGAAAGCTTCGTAATCGATGTCGATGGACAAGAAGTGATCTTGACTTTGGCCAACAAATCACAACTTGGACAAGACATATGATATGGAACAAAGCCTTCATGATTCAAACACATCCGCGATGGACAAAGGTCTTGACTTTGGCCAACAAACCAGTGCCAATCTTGGATCTTGAGAATGAATCATTCAATGGAAGGAAAAAAGCTTAATATTTGTTGAGGGTTTTTTCGCGTAATTGGCAACCAATTAATTATCTTTGATTAGGTCTCATCATACACCCTTAAGCATGCATTCTAAAAGCATAATAAGGCGCGATAAATAAATTAATAATGATATGCAGATGGATATTTAAAACAACTTGTTCCTAGAACAAATCTCTCCCTTTCCTCTCTCCGCTAGCACAAATCTTACTTCTACCCAATTACATAACACTCTAAAGAACCTCATTTACATTGAGGGGAATAAGTGAGAAGAGAAATACAAAGAGTCAAGAGGTAATAGGCTGGACACGCAGGTCCAATTTAATAAATTCTAAATTTATTACAACAATTTCCAAAATTGCCCTCACCCATCTAATATCCATCCGATATACATTATTCATACATCACATCCATGTATTCACACAAAGCATGTATCAATCAATCTAATCCAATTAATTAATATGAAATTAATGACCATCCAATGTTCAAACAACGATTTGATTTGCGCGAGTCCAACTCGTTTAAAAAATAAGTACTCAGAGTATGAATTCTTGAATTATATCAAACTACAATATTAAATCCAATTTAATTTGTATTCAACACTAATTTTTTTTTAATTCTAAATTAAATAATTACACTTTATTAATGTGCCTTTACGACTTAGATTCTGAATCTAATCATTACGGGTCTCAAAGCCCAATTTAACATCCAATGTCAATTTAATTAAAGTCCAATGGGCTTTCAATTAATTTATAAGGCATGGACTTTGGCAACCAAAGCCCAATAAGGAATCACCATTTGCCAAAAATCAATTTAGGCCCATTAGGCCCAATTAAAATTTTAAAGGCCCATTTTATTATATTTGGACTTTATGGAAATGGTTTTAGGCGCAATTGGATCCAACTAATTAACCTAAACCAAACTTGGCCCAATCAAGCCCATTAAGCCCAAATACAACTTTATTAGCCCAATTCCAAATTTAGCCCAAGTAATTAAATTCCAATATTCTCAATATCATAATTTAATTAACTAAAGTGTAATAGCCATAATTAATTATTCAAATTAACATTTCCAAAATATCAATTTACATAATTAATCATGCTAATCATCATCAACACATGTCCAACATTATTGAATCAAAAATCATCTCATTTCCATGCTTTATATAGTTCTTGGCAATGGGGAAATTTTCTTAATTAATTTTGATTTCAATCCAATTAAATCACAAATCAATTTATCCATCATTTCAAACACATCCAATGGTCCAAAAATCAAAATCACCATGAGCTATACTAGGGCTTCATATTCGGCCAAGCCAAATTTTTGGGGAAAAAATAATCCAATTAAATTTTCATCAAATTGATCATGCATAACTCCAAGTTATCATCATTCAAGCATACTAAAACAATCAATTTTATAAAATAATGCTTAAATCAATTTTACCCTAATTCAATTTCATGCTTAATCAAGGCTCTGATACCATTGTTGGGTTTTCTAGGTCAAACCAAGATCAAATTTAGCATATAAACGTGTGAATACATCAAAGTAAAGTAGCGGAAATACTCACTTTGATCGGCTTTGCGATGCGAAGAACACAAAAAAATTTCTTCATGAGACTCTCGGCCAAGCTCCTATTTGTCCTCCTTGAGATGTTCTTCAAGCTCCAAGCTTTAAAAAATGATTTCATGCTCATGAATGAGTTTCCCTATCACCTTTGTGTGACCCCTTGGATGTGCTAGCATCATTGAAAAATTTGCCACAAATCTTTCCTTAGTTTCTTATTGCTCTCGGCCATGAGAGGAAATTTAAGAGAATAAGGCACCTTGTGCCGTGAGATGAGGGAGATGGATTGTTAGTAAAATGTCTATCACAAGTCTAACTTGTGTAAGCAACAAGTTACCAAAATAAAGCTCACTAACTTCCATCACCTTAAAGCAAATAAAGTGACATGTGATGTGACATGTGGGCCCCACTTGATTCAAAATCCTAGTGGGCCAGCAACACATCTCGGGCTTGGATTCGCTAATTCCGAATTAACGAATTTTCCGTTGCGACGTAATTAAATCAAATTTAATTAAATAATTATGCCTAGCAAAATTACTATTCACGTCGTTAGCGAATTAATTCTAAATTAACTCGTTCGCCTGAATTAAAATCCAATTTTAATTCCGCGTCGAAATCTAATTTCGTATAATATATCGAATATATTATTTTATCGATTAATTCCAAATTAATCGTTTTCTCTCTTTAAATAGTATTTTATCCCAGATAAAATATCTTCGTAATTAATCCTAGATTAATTTTATCTCTCTTATAATTAATCCCAGATTAATTATGTGCGAGTCATACGTCATCGGTGAATCTTTGGGAAGCGACCCATGAGATCCCTGGATATGTTGGCAGTAAATCCGGTTGTCGGACTATCCGAACACGTACGTACCTAGTACTACATTTTTACCGATTTCAAGACATGGTTGGCTTCTAGCAAAGCACCGTGCCTACCCAATTCTCCAGAAATATTCTTAAAGGAATATGTAATCTATATCAGGCGTAGTCTACGTAGTATTGCGTATTGCGATCCAGTATCGGATGTCACGTGCTAGGCCTGAGGCTGGAATTGTGTCTGCCCCGTACGAAGCACAAATCAGATATCTGGTAACTAGTGTCTATAATCGGATAAACATGACCTAGTCATATTATCCCGATATATACAGCATACAAGAGCACCAGTTCCGTATCCTACGTGACCATCATCTCTATAAGACTGAAGTGATACTTCCATCTTGACATCACACCCAATACACTACGATTCTCAATATACCCAGAAGAGGCGTACACAGGACCTGTTAAAGCCCTGGACGACCAAAACCAAAGTATATTGATTGTCGCAAGTATTAGCGATGCAAGTCTCAGGTTAAGACCAAATACACCTACCCTGATTCGGACTTCCATAGACACATAGTCATACTACTAATGGAATTCTGATGGGTCTATCCAGAGCGAAGCTGTTTCTGTACCATCGGTAAGCACAACCTTCTATCACACTTGCATAAGTATCCAATACTTAAATATATGAGAACTATGCCGTTATGCTCCCACAACGCGCACAAGTGCAATACTAGTCTATTCCACATTATCGATGTCCAGTCTCGATAATACTACGACTAGGGATATTTTAATGATTAAACCTTAATGGATTAATATTGTCTCATATCTTATTAATCCAGAACTAATCATATGGGCATTTTATCATTTATGTATCTTGGTAATCCAATTACAAATGATAAAAGAGAAATTTCCTTTGTCACATAGTTAATTTGTACAATAACACAATGTTCTGTACAATTAGTGATGCTATGGGTCATAATTGCCGAACAATTTCGCCGACTACTCAGGCTTCTATTGCTAAGATCCGGTAATCAAGTGCTCGCGAGTCTAGACGAGATCAACCACTCAGAATGCCGGATAATAGCGCATCTCACACTCATCGTTTCTAAGGTTTCACCCTACAACAAACAATTTCATCACCGGACATATGCTTCTCTATCAAGGACTTCTCTCTCTCTGTTTTTTTTTTCACTTCACTGGAATTCTTCAACCGCTAATAATGTGGGCTTCGCCCCCTGGGATTCATTCTAAAAAACTGCTGGTAGCGCGGGCCTCAACCCTGAGGGTTCATTCCCAAAACTGATGATTATGTGTGGGCCTCAACCCTGGGGATCCATTTCTGAAAATTGTTGATACTATTTTGTTGCTCTCAGCTTACTTGTATTTTTCCGCTTTTTCTTCTTTTCTTCGAGACCTGTGAACACAAACAAAACAACAGAATAAAAAATGCGTGCATGCGATGTGTATGTATGCATGTGTGGAGGTACTCCATGTTCTTGATGGGTTAGACCCTCATTGTGCTCCTTGGCGCCATGTGCCTACGCATGTCTCTGATCGCCCCCTGGTCTGCTTATAGTTTCCTCCTGCCGGTTCTCTTCTGGTGATTGTGCAATTCTCTTTTGTCTGAAACCTGCAAACATAGAACCAACAAAAAAATTGCAAGTATGTTACGTGTATGTATGCATGGATGAATTTCCTATCCCGTGGGTTAGGTCTTCCGCCAATTCCCTTGGTGACTGATCGGTCTCCTCTTTCTCAGGCAAAATATAGCTTCAGTCTGTCTACATTAATCGGCTCGATGAATTCATTCCCTTCCAAATCTGACAGTCTCACAGCCCCATTTCCCATTACTTTCTGGACTATGTAGGGTCCTTCCCAGTTGGGTCTGAACTTTCCTCTCGGGTCTGTCGTCGACGGCTTTGACTGCTTAAGCACCAGATCACATTTTCTGATCTTGGTAGGACGCACCTTCTTATTGAACACTCGAGCCAACCTCTTCTGGTATATCTGTATGTGATGTAAGGACTTCATTCTCTTCTCATCCAGCAGTGCTAACTGTTCAAATCTCTGCGAGGCCCATTCCTGTTCAGGTAACTCTGTTTCTGCTAATACCCGCATAGACTGTATCTCGACTTCCACGGGCAGTACTGCTTCCATTTCGTAGACCAAATAGTAAGGCGTGGCTCCCGTTGCTGTTCTCACAGAAGTTCTGTATCCCCACAGGGCTTACGGTAGCTTATCGGCCCAATCTTTGTAATTCTCCGTCATTTTGGCTAACATCTTCTTTATTGTCCTATTGGCTGCCTCGACGCCCCATTTGCCTGCGGCCTGTAGGGTGACGACCTGTGATGTCCTATCCCGTACCTCTGTAGCATTGCCTTCGTTTCTCCTTGAAACTATACTCTGTTGTCTGTGACCACGTGATGCGGCATTCCATATCGACATATGAGGTTCCGGGCTATGAACTTCACCATCTGCTTTGCTGTAACGTTGCGAAACGACTCGGCTTCCACCCATTTTGAAAAGTAGTCTACTGCCACCACTATGAAGCGATGTCCATTCTATGCGTGTGGTCGAATTTCCCCGATCATGTCAATTCCCCATGCTGAGAAAGGCCACGGTTCCGACAGCCCGTGCAACTCTGTGTTAGGCAAATGGTTCAAGTTACCGTGTGCTTGACACTCATGACAATGCTTTACCAACTTCGCACAGTCAGCTTCCATGGTCGACCAGTAAAAGCCTTGTCTTACTATCTTGCGAGACAAATTCAATCTGTTCATGTGCGGTCCACATACTCCAGCATGTATTTCTTTCATTGCTTTCTGAGCCTCTTATTTTCTTAAACATTTCAGCTGAATGCCATTTGCTTGTCTCTTGTATAGTTCTCCCTTCTAACTCACATATTGGGAAGCCAACTTCTGAATGGCTATCGTGTCCTTTCTGCTTGTTTCTTCCGGAAGTTCTTCGTGTTCTAAGTATCGCTGAATATCATAGTACCAAGGTTTCCCATCGTTGACCTATACTTCCAAGATTCTATCTCATAAACCGGTTTGATTGCCGTTGTCAACAACAGAGGTCTCATCACCAACTTCTCCGGATTTTCCCAAGTTGCGGCTAATGTAGCTAACGCGTCGGCCATTTGATTTTCTTCTCATGACAAGTGCTGAAATTTACAATCGGGGAGGGCCTGTGCCAGACTCCTGAGGTGGAACAAGTAGGGTTTCAACCGTTCTTCCTTCAATTCCCATTCTCCTTGCATCTGTCGAACTGCCAACATCGAGTCTCCGTAAACTTCGACGTTCTTAGCCTTCAAGGTTATCAATGCAGTCAGTCCAAAGGCGCATGCTTCATACTCAGCTATGTTGTCATCAAAGACAGGGATATCATCATTCAATCTGTTTGGAGGGTCCTCACGCCTCACATTCTTAGAGCCTCCCCCATCACGGGGCACAACCATATTAGCCATAGCGGCAGTCAAAGCTTGCAACTGCTCGGTAACCTTAGTGAGACTACTCTCCAGCTGATCCATACGAGATCCCTCGTTAACTGATTCACTAATGTTCACTAACATCCTTTTGACGAGTCTTCCGTCTTTCCTAACCCAATGGGTATCTATAGTGGCTTTTAAGACACAGGGTTAACATGATGCGTGTATGTATGATATGCATGAGATGCATGCGATGTATGGAATATATAAGTCGGTCCATTATCATTTTAAAGCATTCAATCATTTTATTGCGAGGTGCAAACTTGTCCTAGTTAAAAAAGGCCCAACAGGTTTACAATTTTGTGATAACATGGCTAAACAGCTTCAAATGATAAGAGGCCTAAAAACAAAATGGCCCATCGATATTTTAGAATCTTTTGGCCCAATTTCCATAAAGTACGGACTCGTCCCAGTTAAAATGGCCCAACAAGCCCATACCTCATGACAAAAAGTCCAACTGAATCCAAATGACGATGGTCCTAAACGCAAGCATAACATAATAGTTTCTATTGGTCTTACAACTACTGTTCATATGCGGGTTCATAGGGGTTTAGACAAAGGCTCTCATCGGTGAAGGATTTCCCACAACTAGGTCTCCCCTCTCAAGGGTCCGAGCGACCAAGTGAGCGCACCTTTTTTATACGCTAAGGTACGTGCCAACGAGTTATGGTGCATGACTGACTGTGAAATGGATTTCCTATTGAAGATTCCCCAGAGGGATGGTGGAGCGAACTCTCTTAAATACCCAAGCCTCTTAGGCTCTTATCGCCTTGGTGACAGGAATAAACAATAGGTCCTCCAAATTAGTCCATCACAGTAAGCTTCGAGTAAATGATTATCTAGGTGCATTCACAGCTTTTCCTTATAGAAAGGTAGTGAATGAAGAAAGACTCCAAACCATTACCTAGCCCTAATAGTGCCTTTGATTAAACCATTTTCAACCCGCGGTAGACACGATTAACTAAAGCACAAATCACAAACATTACAAGATATTATTTCGGGGCTGATTCTATATCCCCAGTGGAGTCGCCAGACTGTAGGACATAGAAATTGGCGACACTGTTCTAGGCTTGTGGCCTAGTCGAGAGTACGGAGTAGCCCATGGGGGAACTAAACCAGAGAAATAAAATGGAGTCGCCACCCAGCTTGAACTGGGAAAATGATTTAAGGTCGCACTCACCCCTCGCAAGGGAAGACCTCAAACCGTTGGGTTCAGAATGGTCCCTTACTTATGCCACTTGTAATGAAAGGATTTATGCAATAATATAACCGAGTCTACGCAAGAATAACCTACATCTAAGTTCGCATATCACCTATATCTAAGTTTGCATATAACCTATATCTAAGTTTGCATGCATAAAAGTAAGTCGGAATAACGGCAAGCACACAATCTCATGAATACATTAAATCGATAAGCATGGCAATGTAAATAAATAACAATCTAAACATAAACGTAGAAGAGACATAATTAAATTCCTAATGTAAAAGAAATAACTAAATCATGCTTGGAAATAACTAACTAAATCATGCATAAAAGAAGATAACATACTAAATGACTAAATCATGAATACACATAAGATTGGATGAAACGAAATATGTGTGTCTCTCAAGCGGTACGTGGCATTGTATCCTGAGTGCAGACCGCCCTACCGTCCATTCGGATTCGGCTACGGAATTTACGTCCGGGTTTCCATCCGATATACCGCAAGAGATAATACATATTTCATTCATCCCATGGCCATAGCATACATTAACCAATAATAATCATGCGAAGGAATATTAACAAATAACATAAAATAAGCGGAGATAAATATAAAAGGGTGCCCTCAGGTCCAACCTCTTTAGTCGTCTATTGGAAGTGCGTTACGCGGTTATCGGAAGGGTTGATGCTCCGCAACTTTTGCGATTTATTGGTTCGTTGTTTTCCTTCGTTGCCTCACTGTTTTGGGGCTGCTGTTTGCTCTCTATTTTTAGTGGTATTTGGGCTGTGTTTCAGGGCAGAATTTTCGGTGCTATGAGGTGCAGTTTCAGTGTAGTTTTTGGGTGTTTTTAGGTAGTTTACTGGGCGAGATTTTTGGTGGTTGTTGGGAAGTTTTCAGGGGCTATTTTCGGTGGTTTAGAGTGCAGTTCAAGGGCTGTTTTTTGGTGGTTTTAGGGGTGCAGTTTAGGGGCTGGTTGTACAACAGTTTGGATGCAATTCAGGGGCTGGTTTTACGGCTGTTGTTGGGTGATGTTCTGGAGTGTTTTTCGATTAAGATGATAGTAAAGTTAAGCATTAGGGATATTGTCATGGGTGATAATGTCTTTAATGGCACAAACTTTCAAGACTGGGATATGAATCTCAGAATTTTTCCGGGATCCGAGAAGTTACTCTACACTACGGAGAGACCTCTTGGGCCTAAGCCCCAACCTGATCAGTTGCTACAACTAGAGCTTTGGAAGACTCATAGCGATGACAACGCGACTGCTCAATTGGTAATGCTTGTCGCTATGACTCCGCAATTCCATCGTCAAAAAAGGGATTGGATCCCTATGAGATGATGGCGAAGTTGCATGATCTTCACCGATCTAATCTTAGATCGCAAATATATGAGTTGCAAAAGAAGCTCTTCCTCACTCGTATGTCAGAGGGTACGTCTATTGAGCACCATGTGTCACAGATGATTGCTGACATTGAGCAACTCAGACAGATGGGCATCATCTTTGAGGCTGAGACTTTAGTAGATTTGATACTACAGTCTCTCCTCGACACTTGGAGTGGGTTCATCATGAACTACAACATGTTGAACCAAGATCAAACTCTTGGAGAGTTGATGTCCACTCTGCGCGAAGCAGAAAAAGAGCTCCTTAAGGGCAAGAATCGCGAAGCGCACTTTGCTTCAACATCTCAGAGTCTGAGGGCTTGGCCCAAGACAACTGGAGGTGTCAAGAAGAAGAAGCATAAGAAGAAAGGCAAGGCCAAATCGTCAAAACATTCTGGGAAGGGTTAGGACAAATCCCAAGATGTATGTCTGCAGTGCGGGAAGCGGGGTCACTGGAAGCGTGACTGCCGCGAGTACAAGGCACACATGAAGGAAATCAAAGTGGGCAAGGCACCAGCTTCAGGTGTGTTGGTTATAAAAATAAACATGTCTACTTCTTGTTTTAAAAATTGGATTTTTGATTCTGGTTGTGGAACTCATATATGTACTGATGTGCAGGATCTACAGATTATTAGGAGACTGGCCTCAGAAGAGATTGACCTCCGCGATGGAAATGGGACACGGGTCGCCGTTTTGGCCGTTGGCACTTTTGTTTTGGAACTGACTAGGAATATTATTTCTGTTTCTTTGTTAGCCCAATGTGGGTACACTTTTGTATTTAGAAACACTGGGTGTTTTATGTATAAAAATGATATGGAAATTTGCACTGCTGATGCAAATAATGGTCTTTATATTTTGAATATGAATCAATCTCAAACATATAATGTAACAAACAAAAGGCTTAAAGTAAGTAACAAATATGAAACTTATATGTGGCATTGTCATCTGGGACACATAAACAAGACACGTATATCCACACTTTTGAAGAGTGGGTACTTGGACGGATTTGATTGAAATTAATATGACGTCTGCGAATCTTGTTTATTAGGCAAGATGCCTAAATCACATTTTAGCGGTAAATGTGTACGTGCTACCGAAATATTAGCCCTCGTTCATAGTGACGTATGTGGGCCCATGTCTAGCCAGGCTAGAGGTGGATATGAATACTTCGTAACCTTTACGGATGATGCATCACGTTATGGTTATGTGTATCTTATGAGACACAAGTCGGAAACTTTTGAGAAATTCAAAGAGTTTCAACATGAAGTAGAAAAACAGACTGGAAAAAGTATTAAGACATTACGGTCGGATCATGGTGGTGAATACATAAGCAATGAGTTTCTTGATTACTTGAAAGAATATGGTATTCTTTCACAGTGGACTCCTCCCGGACACAGCAATTAAACGGTGTGTCCGAACGGAGAAACCGAACTTTGTTAGACATGGTAAGGTCTATGATGAGTCGCACGGAGCTACCTATTTCCTTATGGGGATATGCATTGAACAATGCAATACTTATTTTGAATAAGGTTCCGTCAAAGTCTGTTCAACAGACTCCGTATGAAATATGGACATGAAAGAAATCGGGTTTCTCATTCCTGAAGATTTGGGGTTGCTGGGCATACGTCAAACATTTGGAAGGTACCAAACTTGAACCCAAATCAGATAAATGCCTATTTATAGGATATCCTAGGGAAACCAAAGGATATTACTTCTATCACCCACAAGAGAACAAAGTATTTGTTGCTCTACATACGGTTTTCCTTGAGAAGGAATTCCTAAATGCAGTGATAAGTAGGAGGAAAGTAGAACTCGATGAAAATCGGAGTGATACTGTTCCTGGCACAGAATCCTTAACGGAACATGAACAGTCCATCAGGGATGAGACTGTACCACAATCTTTGAATACACAAGGACATCATAGGTCAGAGAGAGTCAGAAAACAACCTGAGAGGTATGGGTTTCTGATCTCACCTCATATGGATATTAATCTTATTAGGAAGATGAGCCGGCTACGTATGAGGAAGCGATACAAGGTATCGACTCCGGTTTATGACAAGATGCTATGAATTCCGAAATGGATTCCATGTACACCAACCAAGTTTAGACACTGGTTGATGCACCAGAAAGCGTAAAGCCTATTGGTTGCAAATGGGTCTTCAAGAGGAAGACTGACATGGATGGCAACGTACAAACGTACAAAGCTAGGCTTGTAGCAAAAGGGTATCGTCAACGACATGGTGTGGATTACGATGAAACTTTTTCACCCTTTGCCATGATTAAATCCATTAGGATAATGCTTGCTATTACTGCATATTTCGATTACGAGATATGGCAGATGGACGTCAAAACTGCTTTCCTTAACGGAAACCTTTTGGAGGATGTTTATATGCAACAGCCTGACGGTTTTGTCGTACCAAGACTTGCAAACAAGGTTTGTAAGTTAAATCGATCCATTTATGGATTGAAGCAAGCATCGCGTTCTTGGAACCAACGTTTTGATGAGATCATAAAAGAATATGATTTCATTCAAAATGAGGATGATCCTTGTGTATATAAGAAGGTTAGTGGGAGCGTACTGACGTTCATTGTCCTTTACGTTGATGATGTATTGCTTATTGGCAATGACATTCCCATGTTAACATCGGTGAAAGCTTGGCTTTCATTAAAATTCTCCATGAAGGATCTGGGAGAAGCATCATTTATTCTAGGAATAAAGATCTACCGGGATAGATCTAGAAAGTTGCTTGGACTGTCCCAGAGCACGTACATTGACAAAGTGTTGAAGAGATTCAACATGGATCAGTCCAAGAGGGGACTGTTTCCAGTGTCACATGGCGTCACTCTATCTAAGGACATGTATCCTAAAACTCAAGATGAGAGAGACAGCATGAGTCGGATACTGTTTTCCTCGGTAGTCGGATCGATCATGTATGCCATGATATGTACGTGACCTGATGTATCGTATGATTTGAGCATGTGTATTCGCTATCAGGCCGATCCAGGTGAAGGTCACTGGATGGCGGTTAAGAATATCCTTAAGTATCTTAGACGAACTAATGATGCTTTCTTAATCTATGAAGATGGAGAACTTGAGGTAACTGGGTATACCGATGCAAGTTTCCAAACCGATAAAGACGACTGTAAGTCACAATCGGGGTATGTATTTTGTTTGAACAACAGAGCAGTAAGCTGGAAATCTTCCAAGCAAGAGACTGTTGCCTATTCAACAATAGAAGCGGAGTATATTGCTGCAGCTGAAGCAGCAAAAGAGGCAGTTTTGATCCGTAAATTCCTAATTGGATTAGGAGTAGTTCCGTGAGCAGCTGAGCCCGTTCCATTGTATTGTGAAAATAACGGGGCTATATCGCAGGCTAAGGAACCGCGGTCTCATCAATGATCCAAACATGTTCTTCGATGTTTCCATCTGATTCGTGAGATCATACATCATGGCAATGTGAAGATCGAGAAGGTCGCATCAGAGGACAATATTGCTGATCCGCTGACGAAAGCTATTCCTCAGTAAAAGTTTGAGCGACATGTAGATAGTTCAGGTATTAGATGCTTGAGTGACTGGCTATAGGCCAAGTGGGAGATTGTTAGACAATTATGACCCATAGCGTCATTATTTGTAAAAGACATTGTAGTTTTTGTACAAATTAACTATGTAGCTATGGAAATTGCAGTTTCTCATTTTGTAATTTGATTACTTAAATATATAAATGATAAAAGTCCTTATGATTAGTTCCGGATTATAAGATATGAGACAATATCAATCCATAAAGTTTTAATCATTAAATATCCCTAGTCGTAGTATTATCGAGACTGGACATAGATAATGCGGAATAGACTAGTATTGCACTTGTGTGTGTTATGGAAGCGTAACGACATAGTTCTCATATATTTAAGTATTGGATACTTATGCAAGTGTGATAGGAGGTTGTGTTTACCGATGGTACGGAAACAGCTTCGCTTTGGATAGACCCCGTGGAATCCCATTGGTAGTATGACTATGTCTATGGGAATCCGCATCAGGGTAGGTGTATTTGGTCTTAACCTGAGACTTGCATCGCTAGTACTTGCGACAATCAATACGCTTTGGTTTTGGTCGTCCATGACTTTAACAGGTTATGTGTACGGCTCTTCTGGGTTTATTGAGAATCGTAGTGTATTGGGTGTGATGTCAAGATGGAAGTATCACTTCAGTCATATGGAGATGATGATCACACAGGGATACAGAACTGGTACTCTAATTGGTTGCAACCATCAGGATAATATGACAAAGTCATGATTATCCAATTAAAGAGACTAGTTGCTTGTAGTCCGATATATGCTTCGTACGGGGCAGACACTATTCCAGCCCCAGGCATTGCATGTGACATCCGATACTAGATCGCTATACGTAATACTACGTATACTACGCCTGACATAGATTATATATTCCTTTAAGAATATTTCTGGAGAATTGGGTAGGCACGGTGCTTTGCTAGAAGCAAACCATGTCTCGTAAATCGATAAAAACGTAGTACGAGGTACGTACGTGTTCGGATAGTCCGACGACCGAATTACTGCCAACATATCCATGGATCTCATGGGTCGCTTCCCGAAGATTCACCTATGATGTATGATTCAAACATAATTAATCTAGGATTAATTACAGAGAAATTTTATCTGAGATAAAATACTATTTGAAGAGAGAGAACGATTAATTTGGAATTAATCGATCAAATGATATATTCGATATATTAAACAAAATTAGATTTCGACGCGGAATTAAAATTGGATTTTAATTCGGGCTAACGAATTGATTCAGAATTAATTCCCAAGCGACATGAATAGTAATTTTGCTAGACATAATTATTTGATTAAATTTATTTAATTACGTCAAACGAAAATTCGTTAATTCGGAATTAGCGAACCCGAACCCAGGAGTGTTTGCGGGCCCACTCACATTTTGAATTAAAGTGCGGCCCACAAGTCACATCGCAAGTCACATCGCCTGTCATTTTAGTGATGGAAGTCAAGTCACCTTTTTTGTGATTGACAACCAATCACCATTCGTGATGGGAGTTGTTGTAGGCATTGAATGCCATTTTCCCTCCTTTTTTGCTTTATGCTTTTGGATAAGCATATACCAAAAGTTGTGAAGGATTTTTTTATTATGTTTTTAGAAAACAAAAACAAAACAAATAGAAAACTCTCTCTCTCTCCCTTTGTGCTCCATTGCCGTGAGCTCCATCAAGAACAAGAAAGAATTGTTGCAATTTTTTCTTAGTGCTAGCACACCAAAGGAATCATATCAAGGTGTTAGGGAAACTAATCCCTTGAGCTTGGAATCAAAGATCAAAGCTTGGAGCTTGGATTAAACATTCAAATAGGACCTTGGCCGAATCTTGGAGGACTTCTCAAAGGTAATTTGTTGTGTTCAACACATCCAACATCCGCTTTTTGTAAGTATGATTCCGGCATACTTTACTTTTGTATTAACAATATTTCATTGTTTATATTGATCTTGGATTTTCTTAGAGACCAACAGGAACATTCCCTTGTGGCCAAATAACTACATCGGCTCAGGGTCAGGTTATGTCCCACCAAAGTCTTATTATGGTTCGTTGGAATGGGGTTGGAATTTCTCCCCCAATGCCTAATTTTGATGGCACAATGAGGGTACATTCCATTGTGGCCAGTTTGCTATGATGGCTCAAGGCAACATTCGTTTCGCCGAGGCCATATTTGATGGCACAAGAATGGTACATTCATTTGTGTCCAGTTTGTTATGATGGCTCGGGACTGTATTCTTTCCGTCGAGACCATATTTGATGGCATAATGAGGGTACATTCCCTTGTGTCCAGTTTGTTATGATGGCTCGGGGTCGGGTTATGTCTCACTGAGGCCTTATTGTATTTATTGGCATGAGATTGGAGTTTATCCCCCATGGCCAAATGTTGATGGCACAAGGAGAGAACGTTTCCTTGTGCCCAACTGACTGCATTGGCTCGGGGTCGGGTTACATCCCATCGAAGCCATGTTATGATTCGTTCGTATGGGGTTGGAGTTTCTCCCCCATGGCCAAGTATTAAAGTTATTGTACCGGCTTAGAGTCTGGTATGTCTGCCCAAGTTCCTTTTTGTGTTGATGGCATAAGTATGGAAGAGGAGCGGGCAAGGGCCACTCTATTTGAAGAAGTACAAAGGCTGTTAAATGAAAGTATTCCAAGAGTGGAATTACGTGGGGTTCGGGCATCAGAGTTTGTTAGTGATGTGATCCCTTATAGGAATGAATGGATTAACTTTGATGAAAACAGTTAAGAATATAAGGAAGCTGTCTCATCTTAGGTATTTGTTTAATATGCAATCCAAATAAGAAAAGAAGAAGAAAGTGCAAAATTCATTCATCTGAGTTTAAAGTATTTTTTTACAGAGGGCCCCCTCAGGGTCACCCACAAAAAGAACAACAGCAGCAAAACAAATAAAAAAAGACCATCAACGAGCAGGTGCATCGACAGCAGGGTGATGAGCATCTTCAATAGCAGTAGAGGAGGGGTCGATGACCTCTTTAGTTGGGATAGTAGACGAGAAGGGGTCAGGAACCTCTTCAAACGGTACAATAAATGTGGAGGGGCTGAGAGCTTCCTCAGCAGGAACAGAAGTAGGAGGGGAATGGCCGATATCTTCATGAATATGAGGCATTGTGGATATTGTCTTAGGATCTTGGATGGCCTCGAGTCTCTTGAAATTTGGCCAAAGTCCTTTTTTCAGTTATCTTTCTTTTGTTCAATTGCACGAGCCGGTGTATGGCATCCAAATTCAGGCCGGGTTGAAGCAGCTCAAATATTTACACACATTCTTCTAGTCCTTCCAACTTGGCTTCTCCTTTGACAGCCTCTAAAGGTTCAAGGTGCTCGGCTTCCAACATGTTCAAATCTTCCATAGCTTTCTCTAGTTGACCATTTTTCTCCTGATATTTGCTCTCGGCCGATGTGGCTCGCCATTGATTACCTTTGAGCTCATCCTTATTTGGGAAGCCTCAGCCTTGGCTTCATCCATCTCTTTCTTCGTAACTTCAGGGGCTCGACGGAGGGAGGCAACCTCGACTTTGCTGCCTTCCTCAGATAGCTTAAGGGTCCGATTCTTAGCTTTGGCTTCCTCCAGCTGCTTTGACAATCCTTACTCCCTCTCGGTCAGACGACTCTACAATCTTTGGTCTTGACCCCCCTTTGAAAGGGTGCTCGTCAACAAATCTTTATTTATGGCCATGAGATATGCCATCTGCAGCATAGAAAACGAAGTCAGTATGGCCAAATGAATGAAAACAAGTTACAAGAGAGAAGCCCAATTACCCTTGAAAGAGACCTTCATGATCTGATAATGAGACCCTCAAGCGAGAGACCTTCATACTATGTGGCCTTCTCCAAGCCTACGTAATTTTCCATATGATTGAAGGTTATGAGGATGTGGGCCACCTTATCCTTCACGTCCTCAGTAAAGTTATTGATACCCAGTGACGGGGCCCTTAGGGAAGAGACTATTGAGGCTTTGCCCTTTTTGGCTCCTGTCTTCCTCCCCGAATCCCTCTCTATAGGATCCTCGAGCTCATCACCCCCAATCTGATGACAGCGTCTTTTGGTTGGTGAAGGGGAGTGAATGCGGTTTGGACTGGTCGGGAAGGGCTCACTGTTTGGACGGCTGGTGGGGCATGTGTAGTTTGGACTGAAAGGGTCAGGATTATGGCATGTTATGGCGGATTGTGGGGCACTTGAAGGCCCTGATGGTGTGGCAGTAGAATGGGCAGACTTCCGTCTGGCTTCAGGCTGGATAAAGATAGTCATTCGGGGTCGGGCACTGCTAGATCCACCCCGGGAGGGCCGTACCATTTCCTGAGCACATTACAGAGGAGTTTTGGAGCCATACATTACTGCAAAAGAAGAAAAACAATTAGAGCATAAAAAAGGGTAAAGCAATGAAAAAAAGACTTAGGAAACAAACATGAAATTAGTGGGTCATTCAGAACCTACCAACCTTCCTCGACAGAAGTGGTGGAGTGCTCGGGATAAGGCCCGAGTCAGCCATGGCGGAAGGATTAACGAGGTCCGTGTAATGACCCCTGAACTCCATTGTTTTCCTCAACTTGGACCGGGTCTCGTGGTGGACTTTAGGGAGATCCCCCCAACAAGCTGCAAAAGGTTTGGAATTTAGTGAATTATTATAGATTAATCAGAATGGAATCGAGGGTTGGGTTGTTACCTCTGTCAGGGAAGATATTGAGGACTGTGACGCGTTCATCGTCGACCGATTGTTGTTGTCCCTGGGAACCCGCTGCAAAGAAACACTTGTCCTCGAAATTTTTATTGGTGGATGGGAGATTGGTGATAAGATGGGGAACCCCGAGCTGAGAGATAGTAACAACTCTTATATTCTTTTGGGTTGGCATTCATTCGGTATAGTGTAGGACACAGAAATCGGCGATGTTGTTTCAGGCTCGCGGCCCGGTCGAGAGTACGGAGTAGCCCGCGGGGGACTAAACTGGAGAAATAAATGGACTCGCCACCCAGCATGAACTGGGAAATGATTTAAGGCTACACTTACCCCTCGCAAGGGAAGACCTCAAACCATTGGGTTCAGAATGGTCCCTTACTTATGCCTCTTGTAATGAACGGATTTAAGCGATAATATAACCAAGTCTATGCAACATACATACACAAGAATAACCTACATATAAGTTTGCATACAACCTATATCTAAGTTTGCATGCATAAAAGTAAATCTACATAATGGTAAACACACAATTTCATGAACATTTTAAATAAATAAATGCGGAAAGATAAAAAAACAATAACGGTAAAAACATAAATATTAAAGAGAGATAACTAAGCATATGATGGGGAAATGAATAACTAAAGAGACAAACATGCATAAGACATGATGAAGGAACCTGTCCAGTGTGTACGCGTTCGTGTAGCGTTCGTAAATGTGTTCGAACGGTAAACAGAATGCACGCGTTCGAGTAGCGTTTGATAACGCGTTCGAACGGGCCGAGGCAGAATGCATACGTTCATGTAGCGTTTGATAACGCATTCGAACGGGAATCAGAAAATTGACATCTATAATCACATAAACACTTACATGAGTGTTTACCCAAGTGGTTCTTGGAGTTGTATCCCAAGTACAGACCGCACTACCGTCCATTCCGATTCGACTACATAATTTAGGTATGGGTTTCCATCCGATAAACCACGAGGGATAACACAAAATCATTCATCCCACAACAATAACACACATGAACCAACAATACTCATGTGAAGAAATTCTAATAAATAATTAAAAAGATGAACGAGAATAAATAAAAGGGTGCCCTCAGGTCTTACCTTTTTAGTCGCTTCTTGGAAGTACGTTACATGGTCATCGGAAAGGTTAACACTCAGCAAATTTTCTGGTTCGCTGGTTCGGTTTCACTGCCGTTTTGCTAACTATTTTCTCCACTTTCTGATTCGGTTTCGCTGCTATTTTTGGCTCTGTTTTGGCAGGGACTGTTTTATGGTTTATGGACTATTTTTAAGGATTATTTTGCACCAATTTTGGACTGTTTTGGGGTGTTTTATTCACTGTTTTAAGGTGTTTTAAGGGGCTATTTTCAGGGGTTGTGAGTTGATTTGTTTGATCGATAAATGTGGTGTTTATGTTCGGTTATGAGGGTTGTTGTTGTTCACGGTCAGTGGGCTGTGTTGGTTGATTTCGTGAATGAGAGAGAGACACGAGGACTGCTGAGTGAATTGAAGTGAGAAGGCTGCTATGGTTTCTTTAGGTTTGCTTTTGTGAATGTGTAGGCTCACTTGAGAGACGGGGCTGATGAAAGAGTGGCCAAGTGTGTGCGTTTAATGAGACATGTGATTCATGGGGGCACGTCACTGTAAGGGGCTGATGTTGTCGAAGGGCTTTTGTTGTGTGGTGTGCTCAACTTTGTTGGAAGGGCTGCTTGTGCTGCTTGACGAGAGAGAGGGCAGTGGGGTGAGAGAGATAGGGCTATTAGGGTTTATATTTGTCGATTGGTTTAGGGAGAGTGTGAAGTGTCCGGGGTTGGCCGTGTGAGTGTTTTTGGTGGGGGCTGCCGTGTGTGTGAGGAAGAAGAATACGTGAAGGGAGGTTAGGGTTCTGTTTTTTTATGTTTTGAGAGAGAGAGAGTTGATGAGGCTGTGAGCTGCGGGTTTTGTGTTTACCTTATGAGTGGCCGTGAGAGAGAAGTACGTGCATTTAGAGAGAATGCCGAGAGAGTGAAGAGGTTGTCGCGGGATGGGAGAGCTTAGGGTTTATTTTTGTGTGTTGCCGTGATTATGAGCTCCAGGGGGAGGGTTTGGCTTATGCTCTTTTTTATAAGAGTGGGTTAGGGTTGTCATTGTATGGGTAGGAAACGAAGATTGTGTAATTGTGGGGAATATTTAAGGAAACGATTTATTTAATTTGGAAGGTGATTTATTTAGTTTAGGAAATTGATTTATTTAATTTAGGAATGAGATTTAATTTGATTTTAATTGGATTTGATTGGATTTAATTTGTGACATGTGTTTTAAGTGTTTTAATTATTTTTGGATTGGGCTTGGGTGAAATGGGCTTTGGATGTGTGGGTTGCGGGTGTTTTGGGCCGAGGATAAATTTTAAAACAGAGGTCCATCAAGCGAACCCGAGGCTAAGCAAACGAATCAAATCTGTCAAGGTATTTATTTTTTGAATTTCCCCTTCCGACGTCCGTTTCCCGCGACTTCCGCAACTTAAAGGGTAGTGCCTCCATATGAGGCTCATCATCGGGTCTTATGCAAAAATACAGTGCCTACAGTCGCCCCTACTTTGATGGGACTTGTACAGTGTGTGACAGTGACAATCCTATAAAAGTTATGCATGTATTTTTTACTTACCTGGCTCGCCAGCTGCTGCTTGACTTACCTGTTGCTTCTAACTGAGTTGATTTGGTGGTGAGGTGATGCGACCCCTGAGGTTCATCCCTGTAAGATGTTGCGATCTCTAGGAATCACTACCAGACTGAGCTGATAAGAGGTGGTTCATTCCCAAACAGTTACTGAGTTGAGATTGTGGTCTATTTCCGAACCGTGCTACATTTCCGGAGCGACATTTCCGGCATGCTAAACCTCATTTTCGAAGCGTCGCTGATGTGATGGTGGTCTATTTCTGAACCGTACTCCATTTCTGGAGCGCCATTTCGGGCATGCTAAACCTCATTTCTGAGGCGTCGCTGATGTTATGGTGGTCCATTTCCGAACCGTGCTCCATTTCCGGAGAGCCATTTCGGGCATGCTAAACCTCATTTCTGAGGCGTCACTGATGTGATGGTGGTCCATTTCCGAACCGTGCTCCATTTCCGGAGAGCCATTTCTGGCATGCTAAACCTCATTTTCGAGGTGTCGCTGATGTGATGGTGGTCCATTTCCGAACCGTGCTCTATTTCTGGAGCGCCATTTTCGGCATGCTAAACCTCACTTCCGAGGTATCACTGATGTGATGGTGGTCCTTTTCCGAACCGCACTCCATTTTCGGCATGCTAAACCTCATTTCCGAGGCGTCGCTGATGTTATGGTGGTCCATTTCTGAACCGTGCTCCATTCCGGAGCGCCATTTCCGGCATGCTAAACCTCATTTCCGAGGCATCACTGATGTGATGGTGGTCCATTTCTGAACCGTGCTCCATTTTCGGAACGCCATTTCCGGCATGCTAAACCTCATTTTCGAGGCGTCGTTGATGTTATGATCCATTTCCGAACTGTTACTGATGAGATGGTCCATTTCCGAACTGTTACTGATGAGATGGTCCATTTCTGAACTATTACTGATGAGATGGTCCATTTCTGAACCGTTACTGATGAGATGGTCTATTTCCGAACCGTTACTGTGAGATGGTCCATTTCCGAACCGTTACTGATGAGGGTATTGTTCCCGAATTGAGATGAGGGCCTTGTTCCCGAGCTGCTGATAAGGTGGGCCTCAGCCCTGGGATTCATTCCTGAAACTACTGATATTGTGGGCCTCGGCCCCTGTGATCCATTCCCGAAACTGCTGATAATGTGGGCCTCGACCCTGGGATTCATTCCCGAAACTGCTGATAATGTGGGCCTCGACCCTGGGATTCATTCCCGAAAATTACTGATAGTGTGGGCCTCGACCCTGGGATTCATTCCCGAAACTGCTGATAAGGCGGGCCTTGACCCTGGGATTCATTCCCGAAACTGCTGATAATATGGGCATTGACCATGTGATTCATTCCCCAAAACTGCTGATAATGTGGGCCTCGACCCTGGGATCCATTCCCGAACTGCGGATAATGTGGGCCTCGACCCTGGGATCCATTCCCGAAACTGCTGATAATGTGGGCCTCAGCTCTGGGATCCATTCCCGAAAATGCTGATAATGTGGGCCTCGACCCTGTGATTCATTCCCGAAACTTCTAATAATGTGGGCCTCGGCCCTGGGATTCATTCCCGAAACTACTGATAATATGGGCCTCGGCCCTGAGATTCATACCCAAAACTGCTACTAATGTGGTCCTCGACCCTGGGATTCATTCCCGAAAATTACTGATAGTGTGGGCCTCGACCCTGGGATCCATTCCCGAACTGTTGATAATATGGGCATCGGCCCTGGGATCCATTCCCGAAACTGCTGATGGTGTGGGCCTCGATCCTGGGATTCATTCCCAAAACTGCTTGTCTTTGTCGCTTTTTCCTTTTCTTCAAAAACAAAATAAAAAATTACGTGCATGTGACGTGTATGCATGTGTGCATGATTGTATTTCCTATTTTGATGGGTTAGGCCTTCCGTGTGCTCCGTGGTGTCATTTGCCTACAAATGTCTTTGATCGCCCCCTAGGTCTGCTTTCAGCCGACTCTCTTCTGGTGGTTGGTCAGTTCTCTTTTATCTCATGGCTCAAGTTCTCGATATATCCCTTATTTGTGGGGTGGTAGACCGGTTGCCCCCATACTTGGCTTAGCTTTCTGCACTCTACTGTTTACACTAGGTCAATGTGGACCATGTGGTGTGACATTCCATATCATCATACTATATTACATGCTACGATCCCAATAGTTACACATATTTTTGCCCTCAAAGAATGCCCAGTATTGAAACCAGAGAACCTTCAAAACATTCAATGCAACTCAAATCCAAGTCTTCGAATAAATGATCTAAGCCAGACTCAAAGTGTGTGTGTGCAAAGGTTCCTTTACATATTCATCTCCAGGTAAGCTAACTCAAAGTTTTTGTCAAAAAATTGGGATCGATGGGTCAAACCAACCTAGATGTCTCAATTATGCCCTGAAGTTGCTTTTCTGTGCTCAATGTGGTATGATTTTCTTTCTCTTTTGTCTCTCTCTTTTTTCTTTTTGTTTTGAACTTCTTTTTTCTTTTCTTTTTCATTTTTTTCATTTTTTTTTTCAACACACCTACCCTTAAGGTAGCATTTCTCCTCATGATGGTCCTAATACTCGCCCATGGGTAGCTTCACGTTTATCGGTTATAGGTGGTTTAATTCTTTTCTTTAGAGAATTTTCTTTTATTTTCAACCATACCACACATCATAACACAAGCAAATCAGGATAGACATTTAGGCGAACGGTCATTCACCGACCTACAATTTCTTCAACTAGTCACTTTGCTAACTACTCAGGTTTTCACTGCTATAAACCTATGATTAGGTGCTCACGAGTCTAACCTAGATCAATTACTGAAATCGGCAGATAAAAGTGTATTAAGAACTTATCGTTTCTAAGATTTCACCTTAAAGTAAACCATTTCATCATCGGACTCATGTCTAACTATTAAGGACTAAAAACAAACAATGTTTTTTTTTCTTTTTTCTTTTGCTGAAGGCCCCCCCAATGGTCTTTCTATACTTGCCGTAAAGGTTTTTGTTCATCGGTTTCATTTTCCCCGATATCCATATTTGCGAAACTATTCTTTGACAACTCTTCTTTTTCCTAACCCAACGGATATCTATGATGGCTTTTAAGACACGGGGTTAACATGATGCGTGTATGCATGAGATGGATGAGATGCGAATGGTTATCGAAACAACATATATCCTTCCGACCTTATTTCTCCCACACCTGTGGTAAGTCCATTTCTGTCCTAGGTATGGCTTATTCCGTGCACCAATGTGGGGTACACAAAATCGTTCTCTCCTATGCTACGAGGTGAACCTTGGCTGATTCTGTCCCTTTCCATCGGTGAAAGATAAAAACCACCCATTTTCCACATGGACTAAGCCGATTATGGGATCATGCCATTGTCTAGAAACGACGAATTGGGCTTTCAGCAATCGTGGTCGTGGGGATGAACTCAGAAGCGTCCAAAAGTATACAAATATGCCGTAACAAGGCGTATCCTTTCTGGATGAAAGCCAATGCGGATATCAAACTCATGCTTCTAACATATTTGGATCATGTTTGGACTTTCTAAGCCCATCAAGGTTTTCATACAAGTTGACCCATTATCATTTTTAGGCATTCAATCATACTATTGCGCGGTGCAAACTTGTCCCAGTTGCAAAAGGCCCAACAAGTTTACACTTTTGCGATAACATTGCTAAACAACTTCAAATGATAGGGGCCCAAACACAAAGTGGCCCATCGGCATTTTAGAAGCTTTTGGCCCAATTTTCATAAGTCACAAACTCGTCCTAGTTTAAACGGCCCAACAAGTTCACATCTCATGACAAGAAGTCCAACTGAATCCAAATGATGATGGTCCCAAACACAAGCATAAAAGGATGTCTTCTATAAGTCATACAACTATGGTTCACATGCGGGTTTATAGGAGTATAGACAACTAGGTCTCCCCACTCAAGGGTTCGAGCGACCGAGTGAGCACACCTTTTTTATACCCTAAGGTACTTGCCACGAGTGATGATACATGAATGACTGTCAAATGGATTTCTTATTGAAAATTCCCCAGAGGGAGGGTGGAGCGAACTCTCTTAAATACCCTTGCCACTTAGGCTCTTATCACCTTGGTGACAAGAATAAACATAGATCCTCCAAATTAGTCCATCACGGTAAGCTTTGAGTAAATAAATTATATAGGTGTCTTCACAGCTTTTCCTTTCGACTATAGAAAGGTAGTGAGTGAAGGAATACACCAAATCATTATCTAACTCTAATAATTCCTTTGGTTAAACCCCTTGGACCTGACCCACTTGTAGACACGGTTAACTAAAGCAAAAATCACAAACATTACAAGACATTATTTATGGGCCGATTCTCTATCCCCAGTGGAGTCGCCAGACTGTAGGACACAGAAATCGGCGACGCTGTTTCAGGCTCACGGCCCGGTCGGGAGTACGAAGTAGCCCGTGGGGGACTAAACTAGAGAAATAAATAGAGTCGCCACCCAGCGTGAACTGGGAAATGATTTAAGGCCGCACTCACCCCTCGTAAGGGAAGACCTCAAACCGTTGGGTTCAGAATGGTCCCTTACTTATGCCTCTTGTAATGAACAGATTTAAGCGATAATATAACCAAGTCTATGCAACATACATACACAAGAATAACCTACATCTAAGTTTGCATACAACCTATATATAAGTTTGCATGCATAAAAGTAAATCGACATAATGGTAAGCACACAATTTCATGAACATATTAAATAAATAAATGCGGAAAGATATATAAATAATAACGGTAAAAGCATAAATATTAAAGAGAGATAACTAAGCATATGATAGGGAAATGAATAACTAAGGAGACAAACATGCATAAGACATGATGAAGGAACATGTCCAGTATGTACGCGTTCGTGTAGCGTTCGTAAACACGTTCAAACGGTAAACAGAATGCACGCGTTCGAGTAGCGTTTGATAATACGTTCGAACGGGCTGAGGCAGAATGTATACGTTCATGTAGCGTTTGATAACGCGTTCGAACGGGATAAGAAAAATGACATCTATAATCACATAAACACATGCATGAGTGTTTCCCCAAGTGGTACGTGGAGTTGTATCCCAAGTTCAGACCGCACTACCGTCCATTCGGATTCAGCTATTGAATTTACGTCTGGGTTTCCATCCGATATACCACGAGGGATAGCACAAAATCATTCATCCCACAACAATAACATACATAAACCAACAATACGCATGCGAATAAATACTAATAAATAATTAAAAAGATGAACGAGAATAAATAAAAGGGTGCCCTCATGTCTTACCTTTTTAGTCGCTTCTTGGAAATGCGTTACGTGGTCGTCGGAAGGGTTAACACTCCGCAAATTTTCTCCACTTTCCGATTCAGTTTCGCTGCTGTTTTTGTCTCTGTTTTGGCATTGTTTTCAGGGACTGTTTTATGGGGTTTAGAGACTGTTTTCAATGGTGATTTTGCACTGTTTTTGGTCAATTTCCTGGACTATTTTGGGGTGTTTTATTCACTGTTTTGGGTGTTTTAAGGGGCTGTTTTCAGTGTTTATGAGTTGATTTGTTTGATCGGTAAAGAGGGTGTTTATGTTCGGTTATGAGGGTTGTTGTTGTTCACGGTCAGTGGGCTGTGTTGGTTGATTTCGTGAATGAGAGAGAGACACAAGGGCTGCTGAGTGAATTGAAGTGAGAGGGCTGCTGGGGTTTCTTAAGGTTTACTTTTGTGAATATGTAGGCTCGCTTAAGAGAAGGGGCTGATGAAAGAGTGGCCAAGTGTGTGTGTTTAATGAGAGGTGTGAGTCGTGGGGGCACATCACTCTAAGAGGCTGTTGTGGTCGAAGGGCTTTTGTTGTGTGGTGTGCTAGGCTTTGTTGGAAATGCTGCTTGTGCTGCTTTCCGAGAGAGAGGGCAGTGGGGTGAGAGAGATAAGGCTGTTAGGGTTTATATTTGTCGATTTGTTTAAGGAGAGTGTGAAGTGTCCAGGGTTGGTCGTGTGAGTGTTTTTGGTGGGGGCTGCCGTGTGTGTGAGGAAGAAGAAAATGTGAACGTAGGTTAGGGTTCTATTTTTTTATGTTTTGAGAGAGAGAGAGTGTTGATGAGGCTGTGAGCTGCAGGTTTTGTGTTTGCCTTATGAGTGGCCGTGAGAGAGAAGTACGTGCATTTAGAGAGAAGGCCGAGAGAGTGAAGAGGTTGTCGAGGGATGAGAGAGCTTAGGGTTTATTTTTGTGTGTTGCCGTGAATATGAGCTCCAGGGGGAGGGTTTGGCTTATGCTATTTTTTATAAGAGTGGGTTAAGGTTGTCCTTGTATGGGTAGGAAATGAAGATAGTGTAATTATGAGGAATATTTTAATTAGTTTGTTATAAGGAAATGATTTATTTAATTTGGAAGGTGATTTATTTAGTTTTGGAAATGGATTTATTTAATTTAGGAATGAGATTTAATTTGATCTTAATCGGATTTGATTGGATTTAATTGGATTTAATTTGTGACATGTGTTTTAAGTGTTTTAATTATTTTTGGATTGGGCTTGGGCGAAATGGGCTTTGGATGTGTGGGTTGCGGTGTTTTGGGCCGAGGATAAATTTTAAAACAGAGGTCCATCAAGCGAACCCGAGGCTAAGAAAACGAATCAAATATGTCAAGGTATTTATTTTTGAATTTCCCTTTCTGACGTCCGTTTCCCGCGACTTCCGCAACTTAAAGAGTAGTGCCTCCATATGAGGCTCATCATCGGGTCTTATGCAAAATTGCAGTGCCTACATATAGTCTTTTTAATTTAGTAAAGTTCGGCTCCTCTAGCTCGGCTCGGCTACAGATTATGTACAGGCCGGCCAAAATTCTCTAACTGTTCAGGTTCAATTGGCATGGAGCTATGTGCATAGAAGACATCATCTTTACAAAGTAATCTTGTATGGGCAGTCGTAGTCCCATATCAAAGAATGCGACGCACAGTGCCTCGACATCATTACCAGGTCGACTCCATTCCTTTGGGATGATTAGGCTGATGTCCTCTGGAATATTATACTTTTCCCTCAACTGCTCCACCTTGGTCTTGGTGAATGCTGAAGCCTGATCCATGTCAAGATTCACGAAGTCGAGCCCGGTGTGACTTATCTCGGGCCGAGGTACCCGTTTGTGATAAAACAAGTTGCCCTTTTTAGAAGTGGATGGAGTGGTGTCATAGTTGCTGGGACTCTCATATCCCGAGCTGTGTACGATTGTGTGTATGGGTGAGGCAGTAGGCAGGATCTTAAGGGGAGTGAGGGAGGAAGACTCGAAGTCTGACATTCTTATCAAGGCATGACTCGAGGTGCAAGGTTAGTTCACAAACTCAGTTAGTTAAGTACATTAAACTTATGGTTATCATCATCATCCCTACCAAGTGACTAACCTTAGAAATCTCTAAGCGCCCTAAACAATGCTGGAACAGTGAGGCATGGCACAATGACGGCTTGACACGTGACGATTCGGATAAGAAGATAAGGCGACACGTGGCGAGGCGGCTGACAACTTAATAATTGATGCTGATGTGGCGCTGACGTGGCAAGGCGGCTAAGAGAAATTTTCGGCACCGTAGGATTGCGACACGTGGCGAGACGTGTCATGCTGTGATTGGCTGATGATGACGTGGCATGTTGACTCGGTTGACCTGCTGACGTGGATAATGACATGGCAAGACGCGTGGAAGAGTTGACTCGTTGACCGAATGACATGGCGACACGTAGGATGACACGTGGCACACGTGGAAATAGTAAGTGTCGGCAACGTAGGATGATGACACGTGGCACGACGCACGTTAGTAGATCGGCTGTGATGGTGACATGTGGCACGGCGTATGTTAGCAAAGTCAAACTTCTCAAATTCTGACCCGTTGACCCGACGCACGTATCAACTCTGGTGCATGTTAGGCGTCGCGACGCCAAAGGCTTGCGTGTCGCGACGCGCTAAAACTACCGAAATGCCCTTTTTGCCAATTTTTCCTGTTTTGGTCCAAATCACCTCCAGAATGTCCTGAAACTTTATTTATCTACAAAATAACACAAGACACATCAAAATAGTCACAAAACTCAAGAAACTATATAAAATATTAGGTTTAAATGAGTGAGAAATAGTGATAGAAATACCACTCATCACAAAGCTAAATAGTTGGTGGGGCCGTGAGCGGTTGGCTGTTGAAGGGCGTTTATTTGTTGTTGATGAGTTGCCGAGATTGGTTGATGAGCTCAAGGTTTAGGCGTGTGATGGCTGAGGCTTATTTGGTGCTTTAGGGTTTTTGTTTGGTGTTGACGTGAATGGTTGTGTCTGGTGAAGGTTTGTCGTGCATTGAGAGAGGAGAGAAGAGAGGGTGTAGGGGCGTGAAGATTAGGGTTTTTTTTTATTGCCGTGAATGAGTTATAGTGGTCCAAGAGTTTGGTTTGTGTGTCTTTTTATAAGAGTGGGCTAGGGTTTTCCTTGTATGGGTAGGAAACAAAGATTGTGTAATAATGGGGAATATTTAATTAGTTTGTTATAAGGAAATGATTTATTCAATTTAGGAAGGAAATGGATTTAGGAGATTTGATTTGATTTATTTAATTTAGGCATGTGATTTATTTAAATTAGGAAGGTGATTTATTTAGATTTTAACATGTGTTTAATGTGTTGGATATTTTTTAGAGGGGATTTGGTGGGCCTAGGCGTGTGGAGCTTGGTTCTTTGGTGGGCTTGGGCTTGTGGGTTGGTGGTGTGTGGGCTTGGGCGTGTGGCTTGGTGTGGGTTGCGGGGGTTTTGGGCCGAGGATAATTTTAAAACAGAGGTCCATCGAGTGATCCCGAGGCTAAGCAAACGAATTAAGTCCAACAAGGTATTTATTTTTGAATTTTCCCTTCCAACGTCTGTTTCTCGCGACTTCCGCAACTTATCGGGTAGTGCCTCCATACGACGCTCGTCATCGGTCTTTATGCAAAAAATGCAGTGCCTACAAGAAGAAACATGCATTCACATTGCAACCTAATATGTTGAGTGGGTGGTAGATACTGTAGCATCATACCACGTCACTCCTCACAGAGATTTCTTCACAACATACAAAGCATGAGACTTTGGTTCAGTGAAGATGAGAAATATCAGTTCCTTTAAGATAGTAGGAATATGTGATATTCAGTTGCAGACAAAGGTCGGGTGTACATTAACCTTGAAGGATGCCCTACACGTTCCAGGACTTCGGCTGAATGTACTTTCAGGGATAGCCCTTGAAAAATAGAGTTATGACAGTCACTTCAGAAATGACACATGAAGAATAACAAAATGTGCCATGGTTGTCACCCGAGGATATGCTTGCGGCATATTATACAAGACTCATGTGAAGATTTATGCAAACAGTCTCAGTGTAGCTGAAAAAAATGATTCTCAAAATCTGTGGAATCAGAGACTCGGTCACATGAGTGAGAGAGGGTTGTCTACCCTAACCAAGAAGGAGCTTACCAAAGATGATGCACTAGGTCCTTGCAACCACTACTTGTTTGGTAAGCAACACAGAGTCTCGTTTAAATTCTCTTCAAAAAAATATCAGAGTTGCTCAGTCTGGTGCACTCTTATATTTGTGGTCCCTTGGAGGTTGATTCACTGGGCGGTAACAAGTATTTTCTGACTTTCATTGATAATGCTTCTCGGAAAGTCTGGGTATATTTCTTGAAGATAAAGGATCAGGTTTTAAATCAGTTCAATATGTTTCACGCTATGGTAGACCATTATAGAGAAATTCAGAAACATGATCAATATGGCTAAGCTGCCAAAGCCATTATGGGGAGAAGCTGTTCGTACCGCCTGCTACCTGATCAACAGATCACCATCTGTACCAATGAATTCTGAGATTCCAGAGAAAGTGTGGTCTGGTAACAATCTCTCATACTCTTATCTTAGAGTATTTTGGAATTTAGTTGTTGCTTATGTATCAAATGAGCTCAGGCAGAAGCTCGTTGCAAGGACTACTCCGTGTATATCCCTAGGCTATGGAGATAAAGAATTTGGATACATTCTATGGTATTCAAAGGAAAAGATGGTCATCAGAAGCCAGGATGTATAGTTTCTTGAAGACTAGACAATTGAAGACACTGAAAAGCCCAAAAATGTCTTCCAATTTCACTGCCGACGGAAATCCAGACTCAGCACCAGAACAAATGACCACAAATAAGGTGCACGATGATATTTCAAAAGCAGAATCACAGTAGGAAGATGCGGATGTCGAGCAGGGGGAAACACAGTCCGCTCCATCAGAAGCTACAGACGAGAGTGCTGAGTAGGGGGAGCTGCAACCCGCTCCACTAGAAGCCACAGGATCATCCACAGAGTTGGATGATGACAGACCTCCTGAAACCAATAGACCCCAGACAAGAAGATTTGAGCAAGGCAAGATTCCATCAACCAGATATCTGAGATCCGAATATATTCTGCTTACTAATGAGGGGGAGCCATAGAGTTTCCCACAAGGCAAAAAAGCACTGATGATCAAATTGGTGAAGAAATATGGTAGCGGAACTATGTTGTGCAGAGACACAGCAGAAGAATATTGTGCAGAGATACAGTGAAGAGTGTTATGCAGAGACACGATCGACATGTCAACAAAAGTGGTAAATCGAGACAAGCTAGAGTTGTGAGAGCCATAACCAGGATAGGTGTCAGATGAAAATTATTTCAGATGCAGCTAGGGGAGAATTGTAATATCTAGCTACATTCATGCATCACCACTATCAATACATAACCATCCAAGGTAACTTTAGGTGGGTTTGAAAATGGTGCAAGAATAAAAAATAAACTTTAGGTGGATCATTATTTCTTTGTTGACAATTTGAGCAAGAATTTTACTATAAATAGAGAGCTCATTTGTGTGCTCAATTCATCCCAAAAATATAAAGCTTCAAGTGAAGAAAGCTCTAAGAGTGTAGAGAGTGTGAGGTTTTTGTAAAGTTTGTAAACACTTGTAATTCTATTCTTGTAGTAATAGATTCGGTTTTTCCTCATAAACACTCTTCAGTGATCAGAGAATCACAACACATACAGGACTGAAATCTGGACACTCGTGGGGCCATATTTATTTTTCTATAAATCAAACATGCCTTTTTGCGCTTGAATGGACTCAAACCTTGGATTTTCAATCCATATATAGATTCTAATTCCAACCATGGTTCACTATTAGAAATAAGGTCTTTAGCGTCGAATCATATCGACGTTAAAATTCAATATTTAGACTCTAAAAGTAATTAGCGTTGAAAAATTTTGATGATAAATTTTGACGCGAAAAGGTGGATGAGAAAGACAATTGGCGTCGAAAGTCAAATTATTGACATTAAAATCCAATATTTTGTGTCCAAAATTTTTTGACGTAAAATCATAATTTGCGTCGCTAAAGTGCATATTTGGCAACAAAATGTTTCGATGTTAAATGATCTATTTTAGCGACGAATATTTTTGACGCTAAAAGGTATAAAATATTAAAATATAAATATTATTTTATTACTTTTAGCTTCGAATAATTCGACGTTACAGGGTACAAATAAGAAATTCATTATTTTATTTTGGTCTAAAATATTCAAATTAATATTTTGAAAAATATTATTAGAAAAAATAAATTTACCGAATAATAGTACAATTATTTTTATTCTAATAATTATTTTATTATTAAAATTAAAATTTATTTAATAAAATCAATATATAGTCCATTAAGTGTCTCTGTTGTGAATGTTTATATAAATGAAAATAAAATTTATTACTACTGTGATGGAGGGGCGATCGACCCCTGATGCCATCTCGCCGAGTGAGGTCTCTAGCATCTCCATGAAAGACTTTATCTGCTGGTCAAACTCGTGCATCTTCCTTTGGTGGTCCACCTCGACCTACAGTAGCTTCTCATGAGTCTTCTTCAGCCCTACTTTAGTATTGCCCAACTCTTCTTCGGTATTTTCCAACCCATTCTGGGTGTTGGCTATCTATTCTTACGAGTGTCAAGTCTGATGTTATACGCTGTCTGGTTCTTGAAAACCAATTGCGACAACTCCTCATCTGGTAGTGGGTCGAACCCTGTATTCTTAGTTTGTCGATGGACCCCCACCATTTCGTTCTGTTTAAAAAAAATTAAGTTAATGTTCGAACTTGAAAAGAAAAAATTCAATTTAAAATTCAATTTAATTTATTTTAAATACTTAAACTTACGTAACAGCTTTCAGCTTCTTCATTGATCCATTTCTTTTTCTCATTGTAGTGGGTCACTCGGAAAAACTCTGGAAATGACTGCACCTCACTTGTGCTACTGTGCTAAAAAGAATAAACTGATTATTGGACATTAATAAAATTAATGAACTGTTAAAAATAAATTTATGATATATTTACCTCAGAATGTTCGGCACGGTGTTGAAAAAATGGCTTGGAACCTCCACGATGGTTGAAACGCATGTGACTTCGATTCTCCACATTTGCGTGACATATATTCTGTATTTAACAACATTATAAGTAACAAAAAATGAAGAGAATTATCAATTTCATATTATTTTAAAAATTACCTCGTGTTTCTCACTAGACCAAAGCTCACACAAGAATGTCCAGTCTTGCTCCTCCATATAATCAGGCTAATGTCCAGTCTTGCTCCTCCATATAATCAGGCTTGTGCTGTGGAGCATCCAAAGACCTATATTCATCAAATATCGGTTTCATGACTTTTGTCCTATAATCCTTAGAACTTTTCCCCACGTGGTGGTCGAGATACATCTGGACGTTTGATTTGGTCAGATCCACGTCGAACCACTCCTACAGGAATAACAACCAAGTAAAAAGTAAATATAAAATTTTAATTAAAAGATAACAGAAAATAACAAAAACTCAATATCGTAAGTTTCACAAGTAGCGTCGGGAAGATCCGGTTGATTTTCGTCTCCCACAGGATATTTCTCCAATAAACGTAGTTTTGGGGATCTTCAAACCGAGCAGTAGCACCTATGGCTTTGGTAAATGATGAAGAATGTTGCCCGATCTATATTTCTCCATCATCTGATATCTCTATCCGGATGCGGCCGTGGGTCTTAACGTGCTTAACCAACCTCAGGCCACGGGTGCGTCCTCGACCGTTCGTTGTACTCGAGTCACCTGTGCTAGAGCTAGCATCGGTATTTGTCCTTGCAGATGTAGATGGAGTCAAAGTGGCACGTTTACGATTGCTTGGTGCAATCTACAAAGTAAGAAAGAAAATCTATCACTACAACTATCATAGTTTAAAAGAAACAAAATAGATTAACCACTTGTATGTGCATGATATGCATATTCTGAAGTCCACAAGCAAGAAAAATTATATTCCATATTCCATGTCATATACTAAATAGTCCAGAACTTGGGTATCCATATTCCATGTTACTATAGCTTACCTTGTTTTGTGATTCAACTTGGTCTTCATATGATATGGAACAGAACAACAGCAGCAATACTGCTATTCTGAAACAGAGAGCAGCAGCATTGCTGATACTGTGAACAGAACAGTAGCAGCAAATATTGTTGTTATTCTGTTGAACACCAACTGCCTTAACTCTTAACACCAAAAAAACCATATTTACATGCTCATAACCTCACCAAAAGTGTAACATAACCATCACATCTACTTATAACACCAACGGCCTTCACATACAAACTCTCTCGCCAAGCCCAAACATTATTCATTGTTTACCATGTTATCAAGAACACACACCAAGATTTCCATATCCATTATACTCAACCAACTCTCCATAATTTGCTTTTTAACCCCAAGCTATATGCTTTTTAACCACAACACAATTTCATGAAAACCTACTACTACACACACAAAACCATAACATACCCACAAAATAAAATATTAACTCAACATAATCATTTCCAATTCGTGTTATTATCATTATCTTCTAAACAAATTACACACATCCCTCATCCCCTTTTGGTTCGACCAAGAATCCGAGATTTAATGGAGAATCAAGAAAAGAAGAAAATGTAAAACATATACATCATCCTAGCATTCACATATCACAACTAATCAATCAAATAAAAGTACTAGTTGAGTAGAAACACTTACTAGAATCTGAGATTGAAGGGAGAATTGAGAAGAGAAGAAAGCAGAAGCAGAGAGTGTGGGAGAATGGAAAACGATTTTAGGGATTTTAATAACCCTTTGGCATCGAATTTTTGAGTTTTAACTGTTGGACAATTAGGACCCATAGCATCACTATTTGTAAAGAACATTGTGTTTTTGTACAAATTAACTATGTGACAAACGGAAATTGCTATTTTATCATTATCGTAATTGGATTACTTGGATATATATAATGATAAAAGTCCATATGGTTAAATCAGATTAATAAAATATGAGACAATATTAATCTACGAACGGTTTAATCATTAAATATCCCTAGTCATAGTATTATCGAGACTGGACATCGATAATGCGGAATAGACAAGTATTACACTTGTGCGTGTTGTGGAAGCTTAACGACATAGTTCTCATATATTTAGGTATTGGATACTTATGCAAGTGTAATAAGAGGTTCTGTTAGCCGTTGGACCGGGAACAGTTTCACTATGGCTAGACCCCCTCGAAATCCCATTGGTAGTATGACTATGTGTCTATGTGAATCCGAATCAGGGTAGGTGTATGTGATCTTTAACCTGAGACTTACGTCGCTATTACTTGCGACAATCAGTTTACTTTGATATTGGTCGTCTGAAGCTTTAACAGGTTCTTTGTACGTCTATATTGGGTTTACTGAGAATCGTAGTGTATTGGATGTGATGTCAAGATGGGAGTATCACTTCAGTCATATGGAGTTGATGGTCACATAGGATACGGAACTAGTACTCTTAAAAGCTGCAGCTATGGGGAAAGTATGACTAGGTCATGACTTTCCGATTACAGAGACTAGTTACGCGGGATCCGATATATGCTTCGTACGGGGCAGACACAGAGCCAGCCCTAGGCCTAGCATGTGACATCCGATACTGGATCGTATTGCGCATTACATTAGAATTACTACGCTTGATACATATAATATTCCTCAGCATATATTTCTGGAGAATTGGGTAGGCACGATGCTTTGTTAGAAGCCAACCATGTCTTGTAAATCGGTGAGAACGTGGTACGGGGTACGCGCGTGTTCGGATAGTTCGATGATCGTATTTACTGCCAACATATCTAGGAATCTCTTGGGTCGCTTCTCAAAGAGTCACCAATGACATTTGACTCATATAAAACTAATCTAGGATTAATTGTGAGAGAGAAAATAAATCTTGGATTAATTGCGGCAAGAATTAATTTGGGATTAAATTCGTCTAGAAAAGAGAACGCGATTAATTTAGAATTAATCGATAAAATAAATTTAATAATTAAATTGGATTTTTCTATTTAATTTATTTATTTGGGCTAAAATAATATATTAGATATATTAATTGAAATTGGATTTCAAATACGAAATTAAAATTGGATTTTAATTCGGGCGAACGAATTAATTTGGAATTAATTCGTAAGTGACTATCGTAATAGTTTTGCTAGGCATAATTATTTAATTATATTGGATTTAATTATGTCGCGACGACAAATTCGTTTAATTCAAAATTAAACAAACCCGGACCCAAGTCTAGTTGTGTGTTGGAGAAGCCAACTTAATAAATTGGATTCATTAACACACAACAACAACCAACTTTGGAAGAACTATTCACCTTCTTCTCTTTCTCTCATTACCGATCCTCTCTCAACTTGGAAGGGAAAATTTTGCTTCAAAAATTTTCTCAAAGCTAGTACTTTTGGGGTCTTTTGAGGTGATAGGGAAACTTACCCACGGTTCATACAACTCAACACAAGGCTTGGAGCTTCATCTATTCAAAGAAATTTTGAATTTCTCCCAAAAACCAATGTAAGTAATTCCGCAACTTTTATTGGTTAATTCACACGTAAATCATGTTTAGGATCTTGGAAGCATGTCTTAGAGACTAACAATGGTATCAGAGCTTTCTAAACTTGATTTTTAATTCTAGGGTTTATAAACTTTATTTGGGTATTTTTGCTTGGAGCATGATAATTCAAAATTGAGTGTTTGGTTGATGTTAGATAATGATAACTTAGAGTTGTGCATCATTGGATTGATGAAAAATTGATTAGATCAAATTTCTCCAATCCCTAACCTTGGCCAAAACTACCCTAGGATTATCTCATGGTGATTTTTTAAAATTAGACACTTGGATGTGTTAATAGCATGAAATAATGTTGAATGTTGATTTAATTGGATTGAAATCAAATTGGATGTTATTTTCATGTAATTGCCGTGAATGAGCATGTTGTTGGAAGACTTGATTTTGCTTCAATTTGTATTCGACATGAATTGGAATGATAAAGCATGATTAATTAGATTAATTAATTAGTTGTGTTAATTACACTTAAATTGAATTAATGAAATATTTGGAATATTGTATTAATCTAATTTGGTTATATTTGGGCTAATGGGCTTGGTTAGGCCAAGTTTGATTTTGGACAATTGGGTTGGATTCAATTAGGCCTAAACCATTTCCATAAAAGTCCAAAATATGATTTTGGGCCTTTTAATAATTTTATTGGGCCTAATGGGCCAAAATTAATTTATGGCATATGGTGATTCCTAAATGGGCCAAGGCATTATGGGTTTGATCCATAATGGCCAAAAGCCCATGCCTAAAGAATTAATTAAAAGCCCATTGGACCTAATATAATTGACATTGGATGCTAATTGGGCCTTTGAGACCCATTTGGATTGGATTTGGAATCCAAGTCTAAAAAGGCACTAAAATAGGTGTAATTGTTTGATTTTGAATTAAACATGAATTAGTATTGGATACAATTTAAATTGGATTTAAAATTATAGTTCGATATAATTCAAGAATACTTACTTTGAGTATTTATTCTTAAACGAGTTGGACTCGTGCAAATCAAATCGTTGTATGAACATTGGATGGTCATTAATTGAAGAATTAATTAATTGGATTAGATTGATTGACAATATACTATGTGTGAATACTTGGATGTATTCGTTGAATAATGTATATCAGATAGATATTAGATGGGTGGGGGCAATTTTGAAAATTATTGTAAATATGGTATTTATTTGAAATTGGATCTGCGTGTCAAGCCTATCATCTCTCATTCTCATTGTATTTCTCTTCTCACCAATTCCCCTCAATGTAAATGAGGTTTCTTATAGTGTTATGTAATTGGGTTTTAGAAGAATGTAAAGTGCTAGCGGGAGAGAGGAAGAGAGAGATTTGTTCTAGGAATAAATTGTATATATATCCATCCGCATATCATTATTAAATTTATCACGCCTTATTATGCTTTTAGAATGCATGTTTAAGGGTGTATGATGAGACCTAATCAAAGATAATAAATTGGTTTCCAATTTACGAAAACGCCCTCATATTTAATATTAAGTGTTTCCTTCCATTGAGTGGTTCTCTCTCATAAACCAAGATTGGCTTTGATTTGTTGGCCAAATTCAAGATCATTGTCCATCACGGATGTGTTTGAACCATGAAAGCTTTGTTAATATCGCATGTCTTGGGCAGTTGTGACTTGTTGGCTAAAGTCAAGGTCATTCTATTCATCGACGTGGATTACGAAGTTTTCCCACTGTCAATAGGTCGAGCTTAACTGGAATCATTAAGCTTGTTGAGCCAAATCCAAGGCTTAGTTGATTCAGAGGAAACATGTTAGAAAATATATTGGATATATGTTTCGGACATGGAAGTACACCTACCGGATCTAGGAATTGAATTGGATCCAATTGATCTTAGAGATCTACCTAGTTAAATTTTATACAGCTTGTTGGCCAAATTCAATGTTGTGTATTATTTAACTGGATCCTAGCCCACTAGGAAACTAGGTTTCCCGAGTACTCAATGGAGGGTTAGAGGCTCGCCGAAAAATAGTGGGAGGCTAGTATTAAATTTACAATTTCATTTAATACTCGCTAATGCGCGCTCTTTTATTATAATTTCTCATTATTTTATAAATATTAGTTGGACTAATTAATTTATTGCTTTCTTTTAACAGTTAGACTGTACTCAAAACTACTCCATTTATAGTTGGTTATATAGTTGGACTATAGTAACCATTGTATTTGAGTATACCCAAAATATTTGATTGGATAGTTGGACAGTAGCAATCAAGATGGCTGGAAAGATTAGCGTTAGGGACATAATCATTGGCGAAAATGTCTTTAACGCTCAAATTTTCCAGATTGGGAGATGAATCTCAGGATAGTCCTAGGAGTTGAGAAGTTGCTCTATGTTATATAGAGATCTCTTGGGCCTGAGCCCGGACTTGAGCGACCAGTAGAGCATGAGCTTTGGAAGACGCATCGTGATGATAACTTTACTGCTCAATCTTTTATGCTGCTACAATGACTCTTCAATTTCGTCGTCAGAACAAATGATTGGATCATTATAATATGATGTTGAAGTTGAAGGATCTTCATAGATCTAATCTTAGATCTCATAAGTATGATTTGTAAAAGAAGCTCTTTCGCTCTCGTATGTCAGAGGGTACATCTGTCGAACACTATGTGTCGCAGATGATTACTGACATCGAACAGCTAGGTCAGCTAGGCATTACCTTCGAGGTTGAGACTTCTATAGATTTGATCTTACAGTCTCTGCCCGATTGTTGTGGCGGGTTCATCATGAACTATAATATGATGAACCAAGAGAAAACTCTTGGAAAGTTAATGGATATGTTGAAAGAGGCAGATCTAGAGCTTCAAAAAGGCAAAAGCGCGAGGCGCATCTTACTTCGACATCCAAAAAGGCCAAGGCTTGGCCGAAGCCTTCTGGGGGTGTGAAGAAAAAGAAAAAGGATAAGAAAAAGGATAAGGCTAAATCGTCACAGTTTTATGGGAAGACAAATGACATATCCCAAGATGTATGCCTACACTGTGGTGAACGGGGTCACTGGAAGCGTGACTACCGTAAGTACAAGGCGGACTTGAAGGAAGCGAATGC
>SKCR01046861.1:0-143742 GCA_019454045.1 Zanthoxylum bungeanum | reverse complement strand
ATAAAAGAGCATTTTCCTTTGTACATAGTTAATTTGTACAACATCACCATGATTTGTACAAATAGTGATGCTATGGGTCATAACTGTCCAAACAATCTCCCACTTGGCCTATAGCCAATCACTCAAGTGTCCCCACCTTGAACTATGTACGGTTCGCTCAAACTTACTGAGGAAAAAGCTTTCGTTAGCGGATTTGCATGATTATCATCTGATGCGATTTATACGATCATCACATCGCCACGATGTATGATCCGAACGAATCAGATGAATATTTGAAGTATATATCTGGATCGTTGATGAGACCATTAATTCTCTTAGCCTGCGCTGTGAGCCTAGCTCAGCTGCTAACAGAACTACTCCTAATCTGATTAGGATTATTATCAATCCAGAAGGCTTCTATTGATGTCTCAGCTGCAGCAATATTCCGCTTTTTTTTTTGTTATTCGGTAACAGTATCTAGCTTGGGAGATTTCCAGCTCACTGTTTGTTATCCAAACTTTATGTACCCATTATACGACTTAAAGTTGTTTATCGGTTTGGAAACTTGCAACGGTGATCCCAGTCACTCCAAGTTCTCATTCTCCATAGTAAGAAAGCATCATTAGTTCCTCTAAGATACTCAAAGATGTTCTTAACATCAATCCAATGACTATCACTTGGATTGGCCCGATTGTGACTCCATATGCTCAAAGCATATGAGACACCAGGTCGCATACATATTTCAATATACGAGTTCTCGTAGAGTCCAACAACTTTAAATCTATCCCAATAGATCTTTATTCCTAGAATAAAGGTTGTTTCTCCCAAGAATTCTACGGAGAATTTTCATAAAGCCAAGTTTTCACCGATTGTATTATGGGAATATCATTTCCAAGAAATGATATGTCATCATTATTTAGGACTTTCACTGTCAGTGCGCTCCTACTAACCTCCTTATACACACACAGAATCATTTTCGTTTTGAATTAAATCATACACCATTATGATTACATCAAAACGATATTCCAAGAACGCAATGCTTGCTTCAATCCATCCATGGATCGAATTAACTTGCAAACGTTGTTTGCTTGTTTTGGTACGACAAAACATCAGGATGTTGTAAAACATCCTCCAAAAGGTTTCCGTTAAGGAAAGCGGTTTTGGCATTCAGCTGCCACCTTTCATAAATGAACATGTAGCATCAGCAAGCATTATCCAAAGGATTTAACATGGCAGCAGTTAAAAGGTTTCGTCGTAATCTACACAATGTTAATAACGATACCTTTTCGCTACAAGCCCAGCTTAGTACGTTGGTATGTTGCCTTCCATGTATGTCTTCCTTGAAGACTCATATAGTACCAATAGACACAATGCATTTCGGTACAACAACTAGTATCCAAACTTAGTTGATATACATGGAATCCATTTCGGACATCATGGCACTTTGCCATAATAGGGAGTCGATACCTTGTATCACTTCCTCATACGTATTCAGTTCGTGTTCCTCAATAAGATTGCATCTTAACGAGGTGAGATCAGAAACCTATACCTCCCAGGTTGTTTTTCTGACTCTCTCCGACTTACGTGGTTCTTGTGTATTCGAAGATTATTGGTATAGTTTCATCCTTGATGAACTATTTGTGTTCCATTAAGGAATCGGTGTCTGGAATAGTATTACTTCGATTTTCATCGAGTTTTACTTTCCTCCCACTTACCACTGCATATAGGTATTCCTCTTAGAAAAACCGCATGGCGAGCAACAATTACATTGTTCTCTTGTGAGTTGTATAAGTACTATACTTTGGTTTCCCTAGGATAACCAACAACTTAGGCACTTATCCGATTTGGGTTTTAGTTTGGTATCATCCAAACATATGCCTAGCATACCCAAATCTTCAGGAATGAGAAACCTGGTTTCTTTCCTGTTCATATCTAATATGAAATCTGTCAAACAGATTTTTATGGAACCTTTTTCAAAATAAGTTTTGCACTGTTTAAATCTTATCCCTTGAAGGAAATGGTAGCTCAGAGCGACTCATGATTAACCTTATCATGTTCAACAAGATTTGGTTTCTCTCCTTGGACACACCGTCAAATTGACGTGTTCCGGGAGTAGTCCTCATTGAAAGAATACTATATTATTTCAAGTATTTGAGAAACTTATTGCTTAAGTATTTTCCATCATGGTCTAACCGTGACGGTTTTAATACTTTAGCCGGTCTGTCTGTCTGCTTCGTGTCGAAACTCTTTGAATTTCCGATCCGTGTTTCACAAGAAACACATAACCATAACACGATGCCACATCCGTAAAGGTCACGAAACATTCATATCCACATCTAGCCTAGGTAGACATGGGCCCACTTACGTCACTATGAACAAGGACTAACAGATCAGTGGCACTTGCACTTTTACCAAGTAAAGGTGTTTTAGGCCACTTGCCCAATAAAACTAGATTCGTAGACATCATTTGAATAGAATCAAATTCGTCCTAGTATCCATTCTTCAAAAGTATGGATATACGAGTCTTGTTAATTGTGTCTCAGGCAACAATGCCACTTATAAGTCTCAATGATTAATTCAGTTTGAGCTATTTTGTTTGTCATATCATACGTTTGAGATTCATTTATATTCTAATATAAATACTGTTATTCACATCTAATGTTTTATCTCAATATCATCTTTATAAAATGAAACACTTTAGTGTTCTAGAATATAAAGGTATACCGCAACATATTAAACCCTGATATAGAGATAATGTATCTAGTCAAACTAGTTACATTGTAACAGTTTCCTAATTTAAGTACGTACCCGAAGGGTAGTTCCTAAACTTAGGTTTCTACGGTTAAAACAGCGACAGTCGTCCCATTTCTGATTCGCAGATAGATCTCATCTGAAGTCAGTATCCTGCTCTCAGCAGATTCTGCACATCAGCACATATTTATGTACCACATTTAGTATCTAAAATCTATTTTTAATACTAGTAGTGAACATGTTTATGACAAACATATTTGAAGCCGGAGCCTTGCCCCTCTTCACTTCCTTCATGTCTGCCTTGTCCATACGGCAGTCACGCTTCCACTGACCCCGTTTTCCACAGTTTAGTCAGACATCTTGGGATATATCCTTTATCTTCCCAGAAGATTATAATGATTTTTCCTTTGCCTTTTTTCACATCACAGAAGCCTTTGGCCAAGCCTTGGCCTTCTAGAATGTCGAAGTAAGATGCGCCTTACGCTTCTTGCCTTATTGCAAACTCTGGCTTTGTCTCCTTGAATATAGCCATTAACTCTCCAAGAGTTTACTATTGCAATTTAGTACTTCTAAGATCTAAGAATAGATCTATGAAGATCCTTTCAATTTCATTATCATACTATAAGGATCTAATCCTTAGTTCTGATTAAGAAATTAAGAAGTCTTTTTGGCAAGCTTATTGGATTAATCACTAAAGTTATCATCACATGAATATTCCAAATATCATGTTCTACTATTTGCTCAACTCCGGGCTTAGGCTCGAGACGTCACTATATCAAATAAAGTAACTTCTCAGTCACCCAAGACTATCCTGAGATTTTATTCCCATTTGAAAATTAATGTCGTTTAATACATTTTCACCCAGGATTATTTTTAAACACTAATCTTTCAATTATCTTGATTCTAATAGTCCAACTATTAATCAACGATTTTAGGTACTATTCATTATAATGATTACTATAGTCTAACTATGTAATCAACTATAATTTAATAGGTTAAATTCAATTATATTGATTACTATAATCCAATTATAAAACCAACTATTAATTGAAATGGTTAATTCAAATATATTGATTACTATAATCCAATTATATAATCAACTATAAATGAAATAGTTTGAATACAGTCCAACTGTTTATTTAAAACAACATTAAATATTAGTCCAACTAATCTATTAATTTATTTGATGAAAAATTGAAATGAGCGCGTATGGAAAGTAACTAAACGAATATTGCAAATTTAATACTTGCCTCCCACTATTTTTTGGCGAGCCTCTAACCCTTTGTGGAGTACTCGGGAAACCTTATTTCCTAGTGGGCTAGGATCCCGTTAAATAACACACAATCTTGACTTTGGCCAACAAATGTATGATAATTAACTAGGTAGATCTCTAGGATCAATTGGATCCCATCCAATTCCTAGATCCAGTAGGTGGACATCCAAGTCCGAAACATATATCTTATATATGCCAATATATCCAATATATTGCCTAACGTTTTTCCTCTGAATCAACTAAGCATTGGCTTTGGCACAACAAACTTAGTGATCCCAGTTAAGCGGAACCCATTGACCTTGGAAAGCTTCGTAATCAATGTCGATGGACAAGAAGTGATCTTGACTTTGGCCAACAAATCATAACTTGGACAAGACACCAATATGGAACAAAGTCTTCATGATTCAAACACATGCACGACGGACAAAGGTCTTGACTTTGGCCAACAAACCAGTGCCAGTCTTGGATCTTGAGTAAGAATCACTCAATGGAAGGAAAAACGCTTAATATTTTGTTGAGGGTTTTTGCGTAATTGGCAACCAATTAATTATCTTTGTTAAGGTCTCATCATCATACACCCTTAAACATGCATTCTAAACACATAATAAGGCCTGTAAGTAAATAAATATAATAATGATATGCGGATGGATATTTAAACATTGTTCCTAGAACAAATATCTCCATTTCCTCTCTCCCGCTAGCACAAGTATTACTTCTACCCGATTACATAACACTTCTAAAGAAACCTCATTTACATTGAGGGGAATATGTGAGAAGAGAAATACACAGAGTCAAGAGGTAATAAGCTGGACACGTATATCCAATTTAATAAATTCTAAATTTATTACAAAAATTTCCAAAATTGCCCTCACCCATCTAATATCCATCTGATATACATTATTCATACATCGCATCCATGTATTCACACAAGTATGTTATCAATCAATCTAATCCAATTAATTAATCTGAAAATTAATGACCATCCAATGTTCAAACAACGATTTGATTTTGCGCGAGTCCGATTCATTTTGCGAATAAGTACTCAAAGTACGAATTCTTGAATTAAATTAAACTACAACATTAAATCCAATTTAACTTGCATTTAATACTAATTCATTTATTTAATTCCAAATTAAATATTACACTTTAATGTACCTTTACGACTTAGATTCTAAATCTAATCTTTACGGGTCTCAAAGCCCGATTAACATCCAATGTTAATTTAATTTAAAGTCCAATGGGCTTTTAATTAATTTCCTAAGGCATGGACTTTTGGTCAATATGGGTCAAACCCAAATACCAAAGCCCATTTAAGGAATCACCCTTATTTGCCAAGAAACCAATTTAGGCCCATTAGGCCCAATTAAAATTAAAGGTCCATTAAGTCATAATTGGACTTTATGGAAATGGTTTTGGGCCCAATTGGATCAAACCAATTAGCCTAAACCAAACTTGGCCCAACCAAGCCCATTAAGCCCAATTACAACTTTAAAAGCCCAATTCCAAATTTGGCCCAATTAATTTAATTTCAAAATTCCAAATTTCATAATTAAATTAACCAAAGTGTATGCCATAATTAATTAACCAAATTAATATTTCCAAAACACCAATTAGCCTAATTAATTATGCTCATTATCATCAACATATGTCCAACACATTTGAATCAAAAATCATATCATTTTACATGCTTCAAAGTCTCGACATTCATGGGGTTTTTATGTCCGATTTCGTTTTCAATCCAATTGAATTTTAAATCAACATTACCCAATTGTTTCAAGTCATCCAATGATCAAAGAAATAAAAAATACCATGATTTAGGGCATATACTAGTTTCGGCCAAGCCTCAACATTTGGGAAAAAATTGATCCAATCAACTTTTCATTAAATTGATCATGCACAACTTCAATACAACATCATTCAAGCATATTCAATCAATTAATTTTATCAAATCATGCTCAAAATGATTTTACCCAAATTTTACTTTAATCAAGTTTCATGCTCAAAATGGCTCAAGATACCATTGTTGGGTTTCTATTAAGTCCCAATGATCATTTTCAAGCAATGAAACACATATGTGAATACTCGTAAAAGCATGGCAGAATCATACTTACAACGATCGGCTTTTGCGACGCGAGTAACAACAAAAAAATCTTCAAGCTTTGGTCCTCTAAGGTTCTCGGCTTTAGGCTCATTTTGTGCTCCATTTTCGGTCCAAGCTCCAAGCTTTCGAATGGTAATTCCAAGCTCACAAGTTGGTTCCCTATCACCTTAGGATGACTCTTCATGTGCTAGCATTAGCAAGATTTGCAACAAATCTTCCATTTCACTTCTTGTTATTCACGGTTTTAGTGAAGAAAATGAGAGAGGAAAAATGTTTGGCCCTTGGCCGAAACATGTGGAAGAGGGAGAGAGAGTGATGTCTTATTTTTGGTTTCCAAAACCTAATGAAAAACATATACCAAAATTATTCAAAAGCTTTTCCAAAAAGCTAAGATAATTTTGGAGGCAAAATTGCAATAAATGCAATCCAACAACTCACTTCACTCATGAATAGTGACTGGTTGTCAATCACTCAAAGTGACAAGACATCCATCACTTGAATGATGTGCGATGTGATTTGACGCTAGATGTGACTTGTGGGCCGCACTTGAATTCGAATTGACTTGTGTAACGAATTATCCGTTGCGACGTAATTAAATAATTATGCCTAGCAAAATTACTATTCACGTCGCTAACGAATTAATTCTAAATTAACTCATTCGCCCGAATTAAAATCTAATTTTAATTCCGCGTAGAAATCCAATTTCGTATAATATATCGAATATATTATTTTATCGATTAATTCCAAATTAATCGTTCTCCCTCTTTAAATAATATTTTATCCCAGATAAAATATCTCCGTAATTAATCCCAGATTAATTTTCTCTCTCAATTAATTAATCCCAGATTAATAAAGTGCGAGTCATACGTCATCGGTGAATCTTCGGGAAGCGACCCATAAGATCCCCGGATATGTTGGCAGTAAATCCGGTCGTCGGACTATCCGAACACGTACGTACCTAGTACTACGTTTTTACCGATTTACAAGACATGGTTGGCTTCTAGCAAAGCACCGTGCCTACCCAATTCTCCAGAAATATTCTTACTGGAATATGTGATATGTATCAGGCGTAGTATACGTAGTATTGCGTATCTCGATCTACCATCGGATGTCACGTGCAAGGCCTGGGGCTGGAATCGTGTCTGCCTTATACGAAGAACATATCAGATCTCTGGTAACTAGTCTCTATAATCGGATAATCATGACATAGTCATATTATCCCGATGACTGCAGTATATAAGAGAACCAGTTTCGTATCCTACGTGTTCATCATCTCCACTATGACTGGAGTGATACTTCCATATCGACATCACACCCAATACATTACGATTCTCAATATACCCAGAAAAGGCGTACAGAGAACCTGTTGAAGCCATGGACGACCAAAACCAAGGTATATTGATTGTCGCAAGTATTAGCGGTGCAAGTCTCAGGTTAAGACCAAATACACCTACCCTGATTCGGACTTCCATAGACACATAGTCATACTACCAATGGAATTCTGAGGGGTCTATCCAGAGTAAAGCTGTTTCCGTACCATCGGTAAACACAACCTCCTATTACACTTGCATGGGTATCCTATACCCAAATATATGTGAACTATGCCGTTATGCTCCCACAACGCGCACAAGTGTAATACTAGTCTATTCCGCATTATCGATGTCCAATCTCGATAATACTACGACTAGGGATATTTAATGATTAAACCTTCATGGATTGATACTGTCTCATATCTTATCAATCCGGAACTAATTATATGGATATTTTATCATTTATACATCTTGGTAATCTAATTACAAATGATAAAAGAGCAATTTCCTTTGTCACATAGTTAATTTGTACAACATCACCATGAAGTACAAATAGTGATGCTATGGGTCATAACTGTCCAACACCCAAGTTTGCTAGTTTCTGTCATATACACTTCAGTATTTGACTTAGCGGCCGCGAGTCGGTTGCTTTCTAATTCAAGGTGACGTTTAGCATCATCAAAGGTTTTGATGCTATCATTGTGGGTTAAATGCATCTTCATATGCTCCCAGCTATTTGGAAGAGAACGAATGACCGTTTGGACTTTTTGTTCATCTGTAAGAACATGTCCAGCATCTGCCAGTTCAGTAATCATGTTTGACATTTGCCTCAAGTGTTTTGACATAGTAAACTCAGGGCGTTTCTTCTATGTGTCAAACTTGATTGTCAGTGACCTGAGTTTGGTTATTGATGTACTACCAAACTTTTCAGCTAGTGTGGACCACATGTCCTTAGCCATGTTATATTTCCTGAACTCTTTCATTAGGTCATTATGCATACTGCTCAGCAACGTAATGCGGGCAATGGAATTATTTTTCTTCCAGGCCTCATAAGCCTCTTAGTCTCGCCTGTGTTGGGCCGCAGTGCCCTGTTCAGGTTCATCCATGCTCATTTTCAGAGTTTCAAGAACCTATTGTTCTTCTAGCACATATTGGATTTTCATGCTCCAAATTTCATAATTATCGCCATTCAGTTTCTCACCCTTGTTGAGTTCAGCGATAATGTTCTTTGTTGCGGAAGCCATTAAAAAACACAAAGTTTCTATAGACATTCATGCACAATTGTTAATAATTTTGTTTATTTTATCATGAAACAAATTATGTTTAATAAAATTCTTCAATGAGGTTAGAGTCAAAAGGCCACTATGTGTCCAATCATCATCCAATTACCCAATGTAAAAATATTATCAACATAATCAATCATGTAAAATCATTTTCTAAAAATTACATAAATTCTTAGAACATCTTAATCATGCGACAATTGTACATGACAATCATTGATTTAATTACATAAATTAAATTCAACATGAAACATTCATATATATAAATACAATATTTACATGCCGTAAAATAACACACAGAAACAACATGAAAGAAATTAATATTTTACGACAATAATTTTCCCAGTTGTAGAGTCCCAACTCATATATGTTTTTGGATACGAATCCTCAAACTCTTTGGGTAACTCGTAATTGATCTTGAACAACCATGGAAAACCTATAGCAAATTTAGGATCCTTACAACGTTTCAGGGACATCGAAGGAAAAATAGTATTATTTGCCTTATGCCGTAGATACTGAACTGCTAACCTCTCAATGGATTTATTATAAGGAACATGTTTTTCCTCACGTTTTACTAATATCCAAATACAAGTAAATTGTTTTTGCCATATCTTGGGGAGAGTGTTTCTCAGTAATCTGAATCTATTCGGCTGTCCTATCTAATTACCTGCCCAGATAGACTCATGTAACATGTTATTGAAAGTGATGATATGCGAAATCATATCATCGCTTTCACTCATTCGATATTTATCCATTTCCATCAACATGTCTAATATCATCTCCCGGTCTGTGGGTGTCGTAATCATTTTTGCAATTCTTCGAATAATCGCCATGATTTTTCTGCAACAAATACAAGGAAAAATCAATACAATGAAACACAAAGTTACATTGACTAAAATAAACATCACAAAGATATTCATTTTCATAAACACAAAGTTTATATGATAAAACAAATTTATCGTGGCCGATTAAAACATTTTGCAAAAAGGATTAGACTTTTAATCATGACGGATCGGAATTACCGAAGAAAACCGATACAGACATGACCAAGACGGGCTTACACAGATTTCCACGCGCCATCCACGCGCCACAAGAGTGGCTCACGCGCCTCCACGCGCTGGCCACGGGCTCCCACTCGACCTCACACGCCCTCACGCGCTGGCCAGCCTTGGTTTACTTTCACGCGCAGACGACATGTCGTCCGCTTGTTTGGTAGCCGTATGACATGTCGGTTTAATCTAATACTGCCAGCCGACTTGTCGGTTGACATATTACGGACGACATGTCATCCTTCTCGGTGTTATACATATGACTTGTCGTACATAAACCGGATGACATATCATCTGCAAACCAGGAACACGTACGGCATGTCGTACAGAATCCGGACGACTTGTCGTCCTCTCCTCTAAATAATGGATGACATGTAGTACGACTCTTATGGGAGTGTTTTTCTAGGTAAAAACAGATTCATCTAGCCAACTTCTAGGGTCCATATCTTTCTCAATTTTAATCCAAATTAAGCAAGTGATATACCAAATTGAAGATTGCATGACCCAGTTTTCAAAACATATTTGAACATGCGATTATCAATTTTCTACAGAGAGTTATTAGGCCCAAAGTTGGAAGAAAATCATTTTTGTAAAAATAAAAACCAGAAGCATTTTTAACAACTTTCATGCATGTTCATGCAATTTTTGTGTAATCTAACTAGAATACATGTATTTAAGCTACTGATACCAATGTTAGGAAACATAATCCCTAATATATTTACATGTTTGTCCTCTTAGGATCTAACTATACATGTATTACTAGTCATAGATTTATTTACAAACTAATTGAAATAAATCTATATTAACCACAACATAATTGCATACCTTTAAACTTGTAGAGACCTCTTAATCAAACTTAATTGATTGCTTAACTCAATAAGCAAATGGTCTTATTTATAGGAGGGAAACCAAGTCACTATTAGCTCACATGCATGGATTACTATTAATCATTGATTACTATTTAATCACATGCATTGATTACTATGTAATCACATGTATTTGGATGCATAATGACTTTCTCTAACCCTTCCAAAAATGTTACCATCATGGGTGTACCATTTATTCCCCAATTAACATTTTACTAATTATTGTTACTTAACAACTCTTGTTGTTACTTAATTATTTGATTAACAACTCTTGTTGTTATTTAATAATTTCCAACATGAAATCATTACTAATTGTTGTTATTTAACAACACCAAATAATTAACTTAATAATTTCCAACATGAAATTATTACTAATTGTTGTTATTTAACAACACCAAATAATTAACAACAATTAATATCCAATATAAACAATTACTTAAGAGAAACTAATTAACTAAAAATTGAAATAAAGAGAAAATGAAGTACTTTAGAAAACCTTATGCGAGTAAAAACCTAAAATTACAACTTCACCTAAACACGCAAACAATATTTATGCATCTTTCATTCAATTGAATACTTATGACAGATTATTAACCTAGAATACAAATTTATCTACCAGTCTCTTCCGATGGTCAGGTGGAAACATCTAACTTAATTCAGTTGTAGGATCCACTTTCCTAGCGCAACAGAAACACCTTAGGCACCCGAGATCGGACTAGAAAAATTTCTCCACCCTTCTCTTCTTCTGGCCGAATGTTATTAACTCCTCCAATAAAATTTTACTTCGGTTTTGAATAAAATTTAAACCCCGGAACATGTTGGAGTTTACTAATGTCCCAAGGATTAATAAACAAGCATGAACATGTGTGAATACAATCGAGAAAGTCACGGAATACTCACATCGAGCGGTTGAGTGACGCGGGAGGCAACAAAAATTTCCTTTTCAGCTCACTGTGAACTACGGCAGTGGGCTGCTATCCTCACTGATTTTCTGCCTTCAATCAACAAGAAACCAAGCTCCAAGCTTCGTCATTAGATTCCCGGCTCATGGGTTGACTTCCCTATCACCTTCGCATGTCTCTCGGAGTGATAGCTCTCTAGAAATTTGCCACAAATCTCACCACTTTGCTTCCCCATTCACGGTTTTTTTAGACCAGAAAACCAGAATGTTTTGGCCCTCCATGGGCGTGAGGATGAAGAGAATAAATAGAGAGAATAAGTTGTGTGAGTTGTATTACCAAATGTGTATCTAATACCAAAATAATTAAAAGTCAAATACCTATATCAAATAAAGGTAAATAGCCTTTTAATTAATTCAACAACTCACATCAACCATCACACTTAAGTGTCAAACACTCAAACATAAACTCACATCAATCAATCAAATCAAGTGACAAGTTGTCACATCACTCAAAGTGACTAATGATTTGACGCTTGATGCGACTTACGTGCCGCACTTGAATTCGAAATGCGAATGCGCTCGTAAATAATCCCGGGCTCGGGTTCGCTAATTCCAAATTAACAAATTTTCCGTTGCGTCGAAATTAAATGATTACGCCCAGCGAAGTCACTATTCACGTCGCTTACGAATTAATTCTAAATTAATTCGTTCGCCCGAATTAAAATCTAATTTTAATTCCGCGTCGAAATCTAATTTTGTTTAATATATCGAATATATTAATTTGCCGATTAATTCCAAATTAATCGTTATCTCTCTTTAAATGATATTTTATCCCAGGAAAAATATCTTCGCTATTAATCCTAGAGTAATTTTCTCTCTCATCTAATTAATCCCAGATTACATCATCGGTGAATCTTTGGGAAGCGACCCATGAGATCCCCGGATATGTTGGCAGTAAATTCGGTTGTCGGACTATCTGAACACGTAAGTACCTAGTACTACATTTTACCGATTTACAAGACAAGGTTGGCTTCTAGCAAAGCGCCATGCCTCCCCAATTCTCCAAAAATATCCTTACAGGATTAAAGCATCTATATCAGGCGTAGTATACGTAGTATTGCGTATCTCTGTCCAGTATCAGATGATCACATGCAAGGCCTGGGGCTGGTACAGTGTCTGCCTCGTACGAAGCATATATCGGATTACGAGCAACTAGTCTCTTCAATATCGGATAATCATGACCAAGTCATATTATCCCGACGGTTGCAACATTTTATAGAGAACCAGTTCTGTATCCCTGCGCGATCATCAACTCCATATGACTGGAGTGACACTTCCGTTTTGACATCACACCCAACACACTACGATTCTCAATATACCCAGCATTGGCGTACACAGAACCTGTTAAAGTCCTGGACGACCGTAACCAAAGTATATTGATTATCGTAAGTATTAGCGGTGCAAGTCTCAGGTTAAGACCAAATACACCTACCCTGATTTCGGACTTCCATAGACACATAGTCATCTACCAATGGAATTCCGAGGGGGTCTTATCCAGAGCGAAGCTGTTTTCCGTACCATCGGTAAAACACAATCTCCTATTACACTTACATGAGTATCTTATACCCAAATATATGAGAACTATGACGTTGTGCCCTCACAACGAGCACAAGTGCAATACTAGTCTTTTACGCATTCATCGATGTCCAATCTCGATAATGCTCTGACTATGGATATTTAATGATTTATCCTTCGTGGATTGATACTGTCTCATATCATTCTCAATCCAGGAACAAATCACAGGGACCTCCTATCATTTATATATCTAGGTGATCTAATCACAAATGATAAGAGTGCAATCTCATTTGTCACATAGTTAATTTGTACAACAACACCATGATCTGTACAAATAGTGACGCTATGGGTCATAAATGTCCAACAATCTCCCACTTGGCCTATAGCCAGTCACTCGAGTGTCTTACACCCGAACTATGTACAGTTGGCTAAAATTACTGAGAAAAGGCTTTCGTCAGCGGATTTGTATGATTATCATCTGATGCGATTTATTCGATCATCACATCGCCACGATGTATGATCCGAACGAATCAGATGAATATCGAAGTATGTATCTGGATCGTTGATGAGACCATTAATTCTTTAGCCTGTGCTGACGCCTAGCTCAGCTGCTAATAGAACTATATCTAATCTAATTAGATTTGTTATCGACCCAAATGGCTTCTATTGCCGCCTCAGCTGCAGAAATAACCCGCATTTGTTGTTTATTCAGTAACAGTATCTTGCTTGGACGATTTCCAGCTCACTGTTCCGTTATTCAAACTGTATAGTACCGTTTGTACAGTAATCCCAGTCACTTCATGTTCCCCTTCTCCATAGATTAAGACAACATTCTTAGTTCTCTAAGACACTAAGTATGTTCTTAACTTCAATCCAGTGAATATCACTTGGATTGGCCTGTTTGTGAATCCATATGCTTTAAGTGTATGAGACACCAGGTCACGTACATTTTTTTAATGTACGAGTTCTCGGAGAATTTTCATGAAAGCCAAGCTTTCACCGATTATTTTATTATGGGAATATCATTTCCAAGAAATGACATATTATCATTATTGTATATAGGACATCCACTGTCAGTGCGCTCTCTCTAACCATCTTATATACACAAGAATCTTTTCGTTTTGAATTAAATCATAAACTATTATGATTACATCAAAACGATAATTCCAAGAACCTAATGCTTGCTTCAATCTAAACATGGATCGAATAACCTGCAAACCTTGTTTGCTTGTTATGGTACGACAGGATGTTGTAAACATCCTCCAAAAGGTTTCCTTTTCAGGAAAGCGATTTTCCCGTTAAGCTGACATATTTCACACATGAAACATGTAGCTTTAGCAAGATTATCCATATGGATTTACCGTGGCAACAGGTAAAAGGTTGAATCGTAATCGACACAATGTTGATAAGGATACCTTTCCGTTAAAAGCCTAGCTTTATACGTTGGTATGTTGCCATCCATGTACGTCTTCCCTGAAGACTTATAGTACCAATAGGCACAATGCCTTGCGGTACATCAACTAGTGTCCAAAGATAGTTGATATACATGGAATCCATTTTGGACTCATGACACTTTTTCATAATAGGGAGTCGATACCTTGTATCACTTCCTCATACGTAGTCAGTTGGTTTTCCTCATTAAGATAGACATCTTTATGAGGTGAGATCAGAAACCCATACCCCAGGTTGTTTTCTGACTCTCTCATACTTACGCGGTTCTTGTGTATTCGAAGATTATGTTATAGTTTCATCATTGATGAACTATTTGTGTTCTATTAGGACTCGATGCTTGGAATAGTATTACTCTGATTTTCATCGAGTCTTACTATCCTCCCACTTACCACTGCATATCGGTATTCCTCTTAGGAAAACCGCATGGTGAGCAACAATCTAATTGTTCTCTTGTGAGTTATATAAGTACTATACTTATGGTATCCTTAGGATAACCTACAATTGGCACTTATCTAATTTGGGTTTTAGTTTGGTATCATCCAAACATAAGCCTAGCATCCCAAATCATCAGGAGTGAGAAACCCGATTTCTTTCCTGTTCATATCTAATATGATGTCTGTCAAACAGATATTTATGGAACCTTATTCTAAATAAGTTCTGCACTGTTTATGCTTATCCGTTGAAGGAAATGGTAGCTCAGAGCGACTCATGATTAACCTTATCATGTCCAACAAAATTTGGTTACTATGTTCGAACACACCGTCAAACTGACGTGTTCCGGGAGGAGTCCTATTTGAAAGAATACTATACTCTTTCAAGTATATAAGAAACTTATTGCTTAAATATTTTCCATTACGGTCTTACCGTGACGGTATAATACTATAGCCGATCTGTTTGTCTATTTCTTGTCGAAACTTAAAAGTTTCCGATTTGTGTTTCAATAGGAAACACATAACCATAACGTGATGCCACATCCGTACAGGTCACAAAATATTCATATCCACCTCTAGCCTAGCTAGACATGGGCCCACTTGCTTCACTATGAACTAGGGCTTACAGATCGGTGGCTTTTACACTCTTACCAAGTAAATAGTGTTATAGGCACATTGCCCAATAAACTAGATTCATAGACTTTATTTGAGTAGAATTAAATCAGTCCAAGTACCCACTCTTCGAAAGTATGGATATACGAGTCTTGTTTGATTGTGTCCCAGACAACAATGCCACATTAGTTTCTTCTGATCAAATCAGTTTCAGCTGTTTGTTTGTCATGTTATATATTTGAGATTTATTTATATTCAAAATATAATTCTGTTATTCACATCTAATGTGTTTATCTAAATATCATCTTATATAATGAAACACTTTAGTGTTCTAGAATATAAAGGTTTACCCGCAGCGGGTTAAACACTGATATAGAGATAATGTATCTAGTCAAACTAGTTACATTATAACAATTCCCTATTTTAGGTACACACCCGAAAGGTAGTTCCTAAACTTAGGTATCTACGGTTGAAACAGCGACTTTCGTCCCGTTTCCAATTCGCAAATAAAATCTCAATTGAAGTCAGTATCCTGTTCAAAACAGATTCTGAACATCATACATATATATCACACTGAGTATCTAAAATCTAATTTTAATACTAGTAGTGATTATATTTATGACAAACATATTTGAAGTCATAGCCTTGCTCGTTCTTCAATTCCTTCATGTCTGCTTTGTCCAAACAGCAGTCACGCTTCCGCGATCCCGTTTGCCACATTTAGGCAGACATTTTGGGATATGTCCTTTATCTTCCCAGAAGATTATAATGATTTTGCCTTTTCCCTTTTATGCATTCCAGAAGCCTTTGGCCAAGCCTTGGCACTCTAGAATATCGAAGTAAGGTGCGCCTTGCGCTACTTGCCTCATTGCAAAGTTTTGACTTTATCTCCTTGAGAATAGTCATTAATTCTCCAAGAATTATTTATTGTAATTTAGTACTTCTAAAATCTAACGATAGATTTATGAAGATCCTTCAATTTCATTATCATATTTTAAGGATCTAATCCTTTGTTCTGATTCAGAAATTAAGGAGTCTACTGCGACAAGCTTAATGGATTAAACACTAAGTTATCATCACATAAATCTTCCAAAGATTATGCTCTACTATTTGCTTAACTTCGGGCTTAGGCCTAATGTGTTATTTTATCAAATAAAGTAACTTATTAATTTCCAGGACCATCCTGAAATTTTATTCCCCATTTTGAAAATTAAACCATTTAAATACATTTTCCCTAGGATTATGTTTTAAATGTCAATCTTTCAATTATATCTTGATTTTAATAGTCCAACTATTTAATCAACGATTTAGGTACTATTTATTATAATGATTACAATAGTCCAACTATTTAATCAACTATAATTTTAATAGATTAAAATCAATTATATTGATTAGTATAATCCAATTATAAAATCAACTATAAATTAATAGTTTGAATATAGTCCAACTATTTATTAAAAACAACATTTAAATATTAGTCCAACTAACATTTAATCTATAACGACGAATGATATTTGTTTGAGCGCGTATGGCAAGTAATTAAACGAATATTGCAAATTCAATTCTTACCTCCCACTATTTTTCGGCGAGCCTCTAACCCTCTGTCGAGTACTCGGGAAACCGTTTTCCTAGTGGGCTAGGATCCCGTTAAATATCACACAATCTTGACTTTGGCCAACAAATTGTATGATAATTAACTAGGTAGATCTCTAAGATCGATTGGATCCAATCCAATTCCTAGATCCGGTAGGGGGACATCCAAGTCCGAAACATATATCTTATATATGCCAATACATCCAATGTATTACCTAACATTTTTCCTCTGAATCAACTAAGCCTTGGCTTTGGCACAATAAACTTAGTGATCCCAGTCAAGCGCGACCCATTGACCATGGAAAGCTTCGTAATCAATGTCGATGGACAAGAAGTGGTCTTGACTTTGGCCAACAAAACACAACTTGGATAAGACACCAATATGGAACAAAGCCTTCGTGATTCAAACACATCCTCGACGGACAAAGGCCTTGACTTTGGCAAACAAGCCAATGCCAGTCTCGGATCATGAGTGAGAATCACTCAATGGAAGGAAAGACGCTTAATATTCTGCAAGGGTTTTTCGAGTGCAAATTGGCAACCAATTTATTATTTTTGTTAAGGTCTCATCATCATACACCCTTAAACATGCATTCTAAACACATAATAAAGCGCTTATGATAAATAATAATGATATGCGGATGGATACTTTACACATTGATCCTAGATCAAATCTCTCCCTTTCTCTCTCCCGCTAGCACAAATATTTCTTCTACCCGTTACACTACACTTCTAAAGAAACCTCATTTACATTGAGGGGAATAGGTGAGAAGAGAATACAAAGAATAATGAGGTAATAAGGCTGGACACGCAGGTCCAATTTAATAAATCAAATTTATTACAACAATGTCTAAAATTATCCCACCCATCTAATATCCATCTGATATACATTATTCATGCATCGCAACCATGTATTCACACAAACATGTTATCAATCAATCTAATCAAATTAATTAATCTGATAATTAGTGATCATCCAATGTTCAAACAAAATTTGATTTTGCGCGAGTCAAACTCGTTTTGCGAATAAGTACTCAAAGTACGAATTCTCGAATTAAATTAAACTAAATAATTAAATCCAATTCAATTTGTATTTAATTATAACTCGCTATTTAATTCCAAATTAAATACTACACTTTATTAATAAACCTTTTACGACTTAAATTCCAAATTTATTCGTTGCGGGTCTCAAAGCCCGTTTAACGTCCAACGTCAATTTAATTAAAGTCCAATGGGCTTTTAATTAATTTCTTAAGGAGTGGACTTTTGGTCAACTCGGGTCGAACCCAATAACCAAAGTCCAATCCGGGAGTTACCCCATAAGCCTAGAAATCAATTTCTGCCCATTAGGCCCAATTAAACTTTAAAGGTCCATTAAGTCGCATTTGGGCTTTATGGAGGCGGTTTTGGGCCCAATTGGATCCAACCAATTTTGCCTAAACCCAACTTAGTACAACTAAGCCCAATAAGCCCAATAACAACTTTTCAAGCCCAATTTCCAAAATTAGCCCAATTCAATTAAATTGCCAAATTCCAAATTCCCAATTTAATTACCTAAAGTGCATTACACAATTAATTACCCAATTAACATTTCTAAAACATCAATTAGCACTAATTAATCATGCCATTAACATTAAAACATGTCCAACACATTTTAACAAAAATCAAACCCAATTACATGCTTTACTACTCTCGGCAATTTGGGGAATTTTGTGTCCGATTCAAATTCAATCCAATTAATTCCACAATCGACATTAAATTACATTCCCGAATGATTCTAACTCATCCAATGAATCAAAAATCAAAAACACCAAGTCATTTGGGGCTCTTTAACTCTCGGCCAACACCAAGAAAATTGGGGAAATTTGTTCCAAACATAATTTCAATAAATTCATAATTCAAACACATTTAAGCATACAAATTCATCCAATTTCATTATACATGCTCAAAATCAAGTTTACCCAAATTTTAAGCCCTAAACTTTTTCATGTTTTTCCTTGCCCTGATACCATTGTTGGAGCTTACTAAGGTCCCAAGGATTAATAAACAATCATGAACATGTGTGAATACAATCGAAAAAGTTGAGGAATACTCACATCGAGCGTTTGAGCGACGCGGGAGGCAACGCAAATTTCCTTTTCTGTTCACTGTGAACTGCGGCAGTAGGCTGCTGTCCTCACTGATTTTCAGCCTTCAATCAACAAGAACCAAGCTCCAAGCTTCGTCATTTGATTCCCGGCTCATGGGTGGACTTCCCTATCACCTTCGCATGTCTCTTGGAGTGATAGCTCTCTAGAAATTTGCCACAAATCTCACCACTTTGCTTCTCCATTCACGGTTTTTTCAGACCAGAAAACCAGAATGTTTTGGCCCTCCATGGGTGTTAGGATGAAGAGAATAAAGAGAGAGAAGAAGTTGTGTGAGTTGTATTACCAAATGTGTAACTAATATCAAAATAATTAAAAGTCAAATACCTATATCAAATAAAGGTAAATAGCCTTTTAATTAATTCAACAACTCACATCAACCATCACACTTGAGTGTCAACACTCAAAAATCAACTCACATCAATCAATCAAATCAAGTGACAAGTTATCACATCACTCAAAGTGACTAATGATTTGACGCTTGATGCGACTAACGATTTGACGCTTGATGCGACTTACGTGCCGCACTCGAATTCGAAATGCGAATGCGCTCGCAAATAATCCTGGGCTCGGGTTCGCTAATTCCAAATTAATGAATTTTCCGTTGCGTCGTAATTAAATGATTACGCCTAGCGAAGTCACTATTCACATCGCTTACGAATTAATTCTAAATTAATTCGTTCACCCGAATTAAAATCTAATTTTAATTCCGCGTCGAAATTTAATTTTGTTTAATATATCAAATATATTAATTTCTGATTAATTCCAAATTAATTGTTATCTCTCTTTAAATGATATTTTATCCCAGATAAAATATCTCCGCTATTAATCCCAGATTAATTTTCTCTCTCATATAATTAATCCCAGATTAATAAAAGTACGAGTCATACGTCATCGGTGAATCTTTGGGAAGCGACCCATGAGATCCCCGGATATGTTGGCAGTAAATTCGATCGTCGGACTATCCGAACACGTAAGTACCTAGTACTACATTTTACCGATTTACAAGACAAGATTGGCTTCTAGCAAAGCGCCATGCCTCCCCAATTCTCCGGAAATATCCTTACATGAATGAAGGATCTATATCAGGCGTAGTATACGTAGTATTGCGTATCTCTGTCCAGTATCAGATGATCACATGCAAGGCCTGGGGCTGGTACAGTGTCTGCCCCGTACGAATCATATATCGGATTACGAGCAACTAGTCTCTTCAATATCGGATAATCATGACCAAGTCATATTATCCCGACGGTTGCAACCTTTTATAGAGAACCAGTTTTGTATCCCTGCGCGATCATCAACTCCATATGACTGGAGTGACACTTCCGTCTTGACATCACACCAACACACTACGATTCTCAATATACCCAACATTGGCGTACACAGAACCTGTTAAATTCCTGGACGACCGTAACCAAAGTATATTGATTGTCGCAGGTATTAGTAGTGCAAGTCTCAAGTTAAGACCAAATACACCTACCCTGATTTCAGACTTCCATAGACACATAGTCATCTACCAATGGAATTCCGAGGGGGTCTTATCCATAGCGAAGCTGTTTTTCATACCATCGGTAAAACACAACCTCCTATTACACTTGCATGAGTATCCTATACCCATATATATGAGAACTATGCCGTTTTGCCCTCACAACGCGCACAAGTGCAATACTAGTCTTTTACGTATTCATCGATATCCAATCTCCATAATGCTCTGACTAGGGATATTTAATGATTTATCCTTCGTGGATTGATACTGTCTCATATCATTCTCAATCCAGGAACAAATCACAGGGACCTCCTATCATTTATATATCTAGGTGATCTAATCACAGATGATAAAAGCGCAATCACCTTTGTCAAATAGTTAATTTGTACAACAACACCATGATCTGTACAAATAGTGACGCTATGGGTCATAATTGTCCAACAGAACAGCCCCCGAACAACGGATCAAATCTGGACTGTTTTGTACCTGAAAACGCGCCTAGCTCACTGCCCAAATCATCCACTGTTAGTGTGAACTACTACTGTGTTTCAGGTCCGATTTTTCAGTTAAAAATAAATCTAACACAGTCCTAAAATACTCCAAAATATTCACCAAAAATTCCGGATAAAAAATAAAACGAACCGAGCCCCGTTACACAACTATTGAGATGCGGCAGTGAGCAGAAAATTGCTCACTGTCGTGTCGTGTTTGAGAAGGAGAAGATGATGAATTTAGTTCGACATCAAATAGCCTTTCGTGCTATATCTCGTTACCAACAGAGAATAGAGTGGGCTATACTCACAATCTTGTCTCTAAACTCTTTAGAGATCAAAACGTCACACGAGGTTTTTTCCTTTTGGTTTTCTTTGTTATTTTTTTCTTTTCTTAACTTTTGAGAGAATTCTAAGAACAAGAAAGGGTGACTATGGTCAAAATGGCTTAGGTTAGGCAAAAATAAAATCACATTTTCATTATATATCTATGGTTTTATTTCCAAAATAAAACAAAACTTTTCCCCTCCCATTTGTTAAAGTTTCGGCCAGCCCTAATGGTTTTTTGAAAAATTTGTAACACCAAATCTTATTTTCAATGTCACCATTATAATTAAGGAATGTCACAAAATAAGTTGAGTTAATACCTTTTTGATAAAGTGTAACTTCCATTCCAATAGATATAACTTCCAAAGTAACCAAAAGGGTTTCCAAAAACTATTTTTTCAAAAACATAAAAAAATTTTCTTTATTAAATTATAAGATATAATTTTTATTATAATTTAATAACTTATAATAAATAATTATCATATAATCATTTATTATAAAACCATAAATTAAAATTAATATATAGTTTCAAGTGTGATAAAATAATAATATATATTATACATATGTAAGTATATAATTGGACTATCCATTTATATTTAATCTGCTACAGTATATCAAGCTAGCACGGGGACCAAATGGACCTATGGTTTCGAGCTCCAATAATCCTAGAATATTAATTAAACTCTTAATTAAATATTTTGAATTATTAACTTCAGGTTATTCCACTAAAAATCCAAAGTTGCACTCTCGTTGCCGCAGATAGATAAAATCACCCGAACCATGTCATTGTCCAATGATATAGTCATTACATACGGATTGACCATTCACGAGTATCTCATAATTAGAGCTAGTTCATAATGCCTGTTATCCCCTATAATTATTTTTACCTTAAGTACCATTGATTCTCTAATTAACGATTTATTCATAACCATTATAAATTTTAATCTTTCTATTCATAATAGAAAGACTTGAGTGCTCTAACTGTTCAAGTACTGAATCAACCCTTAAGGAAGATACTCCTCTACTTCTCGCAAGAATGAGTGAATTCCCTATCTATGTGAAACTTCTCCAGCTACATACCAAACCATGTCCCCAAAGTATGTAGCTATTGGTCAGGATTGCTACACCAACCTCACCTTTATAAAACAAAAAACATAGCCTGCCATGCAGGAGTTCGTAGTACACTCAGGATTTAGATCAATCCATATATGACCATCTAGTAGATTGAAATGAATTTGTTTATCTAACAGATATTATAAGAAACTTATTCCTATCTGGATCCAATCCTATATGATCACATCATATAAGTTGCCTCCATTCTCATGTCTTCACATGGATGATCCCAAATCAAGGTCGCCATACAATTATATAATGGATCGTAGCTATAGAAAAACCTCAAATAAAGTATCTGCTTTGTTTGTTCTCTATGTACTATTTTAGATTACTAACTTTAGACTTAAATCCTCTTGTATATGATACTTATACACTAAATGTGAAGGCACATGAGTAATCTAGGGTAAATAAGATTATTTACAATATGTGATATTAAACAAACCCTTTGATAAATGAATAATGCATCATTTTATTTCATAAAATATAATTTTGTTTACATTACATGAAGCTCTAGGGCATATATCCCAATATCAGTTACCTATATTCTTATTATAATTAATTTCTCTCTATATGTTTTCCCCTCTTATGACTCCTCGTTCTTTGGAATTCGCCACTACACCACTATTATCGCAATAAAGTGTGAGTGGTTTATCCATATCTGGAACAAATTCCAGATCTCCCAAGAACTTCCGGAGCCAGATTGTTTCCTTAGCTGCTTCGTAAACCGCTACATACTCAGCCTCTATGGTGGAGTCAACAATACAAATTACTTTATACTCTTCCATACAATGGCCGCACCACCTAGGGTAAACACCGATCTAAATGTTGATTTCTTAGAATAAACATCTGTCAGAAAATCATAGTCTGTATATCCCATGAGGATCATATCCTCACCATAATATACAAGCATATAATTTCTCATTCTCTTAAGATACTTGAGAATATGTTTCACAGCCACCCAATGATCTAATATTGGGTTAGACTGACACGTACTAACTACTCCCACAGCAAAGCAGATGTTTGATCTCTTACATAACATGGCATACATGAGACTACCAACTGCTGAGGCATATGTGATATGTCTCATTTCCTCAACTCATTGAGGTGTCTTATGAGACTGTTCCTTTGACAAATGAATTCCATGTCGATAAGGCAAATTGCCTTTCTTGAATTTCTGTATCCTAAATCGCACAAGGATTTTATCGATATAGGATGTTTGAGACATAGCTAATAGTCATTTCTTACGATCCCAAGAATCTGGAATTGGTTAGCTAGTCAGGTTTTCACATTCGATAATATCTTTACATCATTCTCAATGAGTAAAATATCATCGACGTAGAAAATGAGAAAAACCATCTTCCCATCAATAATGCACATGTATACATAAGGCTTATCAATATTATGCTCAAAATCATAAGACTTGATCGTGGTATCAAATCTTATGTTCCAAGATTGAGACGTTTGTTTAAGTCTATGAACGGACCTTTGCAGCTTGTAAACCTTTTACTCTTGACCTTGGGCTATGAACCATTTTGGTTGTGCTATATAGATACACTCATCAAGATTGATATTCTAGAATACAGTCTTGACGTCCATTTTCCAAATCTCATAGTCATAATATGTAACTATGGACAGAAGAGTGCGAATGGATTTGAGCATGGCTATTGGCGAGAAAGTTTCCTAATAGTCAACTCCCTCTTTCTGGGTAGAACCCTTGGCCATTAGCCTAGCCTTGAAGGTCTGTACCTTTCCATCTGCTCCCATATTTCTTTTGTAGATCCACTTGCAACCTATGGGTTTTACCCCATCAGTTTGGTCTACAAATTCCCAGATAGAGTTGGAGTACATAGACTCCATCTCAAGGTTCATGGCTATGAGCCATTCTTCTTTATTAAAATCATTCATTACACTACGATAGGTCAATGAATCATCTATACCATCGCCAGAAGTGACAGCTTATGCCTCTCTAACTCGTAGATAGCGATCGGGTTGTCATACAACCCTCCCACTGCGTCTAAATGGCAAATCAATCTATGAAACTTACATCTGACACTCAGCTGTTGAAGGTGTTATATGTTTGTCAACTATTGTTGACAATGATGTGCCGGTCGAACCATCAAGTAACTCCTCGAGTAACACCTTACTATGAGGTTTGAACTCCCTCATATAGTCATCCTCTAGAAATATAGCACTTGTCGACATAAACACTTTGTTATCTTCAGGACTATAAAAGAATCCACCCCTAGTCTCCTTATGATAGCGTACAAATAGGCAAATATATGAATGTGGCTCTAACTTAATGATCTTATTCCTTAGCACATGTACTGGACACCCCTATATGCGGAAATATGGTAAACTAGTTATATGACTACTCCACAACTCTATTGGAGTTTTAAGAACAGACTTAGATGGAACTACATTTAGGATATACATTATAGTTTGTAATGCATATCCCCAGAACGAACTAGGTAGTGAACTATAACTAAACATAGATCTTATCATGTCTAGTAGGGTCCGATTTCTCCTCTCTGTAATACCATTTTACTGTGGTATTCTAGGTGCTGTGAGTTAGGATATAATCTCATACTAAACTAGGAATTCCTTGAAATCACTGTCAATGTATTCTCTTTTATGATCTGATCGTAGAGTTTTGATTATCTAACCTAATTGGTTCTCAAACTCAGTACGATAATCTTTGAACTTTTCAAAAGTATATGACTTGTGCTGCAATAGGTAAACATACACATATCTAGAATAATCGTCAATAAATATGATAAAATATTCATAACCACCTCGGGCTCTTACATTTGTCGGTCCACAAACGTCCGAATGTATTAGCCTAAGTGGTTGAATAGCTCTTATACCTTTTCTAGTAAAAGATCTATTGGTCATCTTTCCTTCTAGACAGGATTCGCAGATTGGTAAAGTTCCAAGCTTTAACTAGTTTAAAGCTCCATTATTTATCAACCCATCTATTCGGTCAAAGCTGTATTGAGGTAGGTCATCGTCCTTAAGATGTGCTCTCGGACTGATGTCCCTTCCTTCATCCTAGCAGTTATCGCTGAGACCATGGCCTTATGATGCTGACGCTCCGAAGGCTGCCCTAACATGCCCTGTAATGACTCTATCATCTGAGATGCTGTAGTCATAGGCTTATGCTTTACAGCAAGAAACTCATACATCCCTGCTAGCAAGTAGTAGTGAGATTTATCATTAGTTGTGACCCTTTTTTGGTAGGCATCGCGTAAAACTTGGCTAGCGTTTCTGGCCGACTCAGGAGGACACTCATCCGTCAGGACAAACTTTAGGTCTTTACAGACCAGGATACGTTCATGTTATTTTTCCATTTGATATAATTTTCTCCGTTAATTTATCGTTATAGAAAATGACAATTATTGGAGAAACCATGGCTGAAATAAAATAAAGTAAACATGCATTTAATATTCATTCAACATGTATTAAAATTATTAATCATTTAGCCACAAAATTAAACATGATACATGAACCATGGATAATGAATTAGAAACCTAAGAGAATTACTATATCACGTAAATCTATCATCCAACAAATAAGTACCGCCGTAAGGTAGGTCAAGTATTTGCATGATAGATTGAGACAATATCAATTCATTAATATATATGGGAATACCTCTTATTCCTTTATTAACCAACCATCATTTAATTTGATCAAGGAATTTCGATTAGCATTTAATCATTCCTTTGTGAATGTGACCCGTTCTTTTGGAACCCTTGGACTTAACTAGTGAAGTGCCATCGTAAGGTATGTCGGTTCACCAGATACAGCTATAGTTCCTATCCTCTCGAAATCCAAACTTGATATTGACCCAAAATAGACACCATCCGTAGGGGGACGAAAACAAAGTTGTCTCAAGACGCCTTTTAAATCTCACATTTTCGGACTAACAATGGAGATCACGAGATATATTGTCGTATATACCTCTCTCACTCACTATTTTAAAATTAAGGTTTCTATTTTAAAATATCTAATATTTTAATTTTCTAGTGTCAGTAAATTTATGCGTGACTAAAAGATAACTCTTATTTACACTAGTGCACTATTAGTGACCTTACCAATTTTAACTCTTTAAATTTAACTCACTAATTTCTATTAATCTCTACTAATTATTTTATTCAATTAAACTAATTTAATTAAGCTAGTTTTAGTGACCTATCTTATTTTAACTTTTAAAATATTGGACCACTAATAAGTTTAAAATTTAAATTTGTAAATGGACAAAAATTTTATTAAACCATCTAATTAATCTTGGCGCGTTATAAATTACAATGGTACATGGAATTGTATCCTGAGTGCAGACCACATTATTGTCCATTCGGAATCGACTATAGAATTTACGTCCAGGCTTCCATCCTATATACCAATGGAATTCATGATGCACTTATTAAGCCCAATATTTTAGAATTTTCAATTTTAAATCGTTAAACCAATTAATCTAATTAATCATTTTTCATGCATATCATATTCCAATATAACCATTTTAAATTTCATAAAATAATATTTTTCGTCTAGAATATTTATGCATCCAAAACATATTATAGTATGTGAAAATGAAAGAGTAGGCACTCTAAGCAATATGACATGTTATTAAAATATTTTGAATTAAACATATATAGAACATAAAATAATTTTGCATTGACTAAGCTCTTATTTTTTCCTATACTAATCTAATTACTACATAAAATTCCCAAGACATCCTTTGGTCTTCAAACTTTCTTCCATGGTGGCGTTGCTCATTTTGCGACTTTGGTGCTCCAAATTATAAAAAAAAATGAAATTTTACATTGGAAAATTAAATTATAATATTTGTAAAAATTGAACTTATGGCCTTAGATCCCAAAACAAAAACCAAGATAAAAATAAGAGTTGGAAAAATTTACGATCAATGCAAAAAAAATATTCATCCCATGAATCAACAATTAAACATTCATCTTATGAATATTTCTTTGTGCCTACTCATCTAAACATGCATATAATCACTTATATCTGTAACATCCCTCTCTCGGAGATGCTACCAGAAGGCGACATGTTACTCTATCACCCTCAGCCTCTAACTACCTGACTGACTAACTCACTCTACTGCTTTTCTTGTTATTTTACAAACATGAATCACACACTTACATCGGAGGACTACTTGCTAACTTAATCTTATTAAGCAATCTTTGTTCCTTACAAGTCCGAACTTGCTATGCCAAACTCTGGTAACTTCGATCTTACAACCTTAAGTAAAGACTCTCTTACAACTTATACATGACTTGTACTTTAACACTTATAATATTGACTTTGACTGATCCTTATACCTTAGACCTGACTGATCCGGGGACCCAATAACCCTAGTGACTGCCATCAATATCCATCCTCTCGAGCTCGTCCTCTGAATAGGACCTGCAAAATAGAAAACACTGGAGACTGGGGGGGTTAGATTATTTGAATGACCGAGTGAGTCGACTATTTAAAACGGGAATTAAAAGGACTTTGTGAAAAAATTATTTTTTGAAATTAAAATCATCTCATTTTATAAGAAAAACTCATCTTTCTGAAAACTCTTTTCTTTGTCTCAAAAAATCTCTTTCTATAAAAATTTTCTAGAAACTTCTTTCTTTATATAAAATTCTGAGATCTCTCTCGTAAAACTAATTCTTTCTGAAACTCTTTCATAAAACCGTGGTTTCTTAAAATCTCATCTTGAAAACAACTGACGTATGAGGGCGTTACGTATTGTCGTCCCCCTACACGCCTAACTAGTGCCTTGGGGCGTTACGTATCGTCATACCAAAAGTCACTGAACTAGAGATATGAGCGCTAATCAATGCTGTCATCTTGGCTTTGAACTAGGATCTATATCATCATACAGTACCGTCCCTCATTCCTGAAACTACATGTGCACATGTCTGCTGTATTCGTCAATTCCATAACCCATCAATTTCAAAAGTCTATGAGATTGAGTTTTTCCCCCAATCTATAAAAATTCATAAAAGAAATCATCTCAAAATATAAAAAAACATGATAATATTTCTCAACTGGTCTAAAAACATTTTTGACTCATGAAAATATTTTGGCAACTTGGTCTAATCTCAAAGTATAACTTAAACATAAATAAATTCATTTAACTTTATAAATCAATAAAATATTATGAAAATAAAATATCCACTCACAGATATGGAAACTGACTAGCAATACTTCACGATGTCGAAGAAAGTCATGGTTCCTGCCAATAATCTATAATCGATAAACTTTATTAGAACATAAATTGTGAGATATGCTTCCGATCAATAAATAAAATAAGTAATGCATGAAAACTTGACTTCGCTGAGTCACTAACTTATAAGCGTGGTCTATGAATGTTTTACGGGCTGAGGTTTAGAGTTGCACAAGTACAAGAGCGGAAATTTAGATTCTACTAAGTCTCTCAAAACTCACTGCTTAATGTCTAACTTTGAAAATTCATTGTACTTAATTGGAAATCAGAGGCTGAACTTTTAATAAAATGGACCTTATTATGTATAGTTTATGTCTGTTTTTAAGGATCTCAATTTAGATTTCAGAAACTTATATTATAAACCAAAGTTCAGGGGCTGTTAAAGCCGAAAACTGGGTTCAGTGGCAGCAGCTCACCCAACTTAAAAAATTTGATTCTGCCTCATCTTACGTCTAAAAATTTTAAATTTTGGATATGTTACTCTTTTATGTGTTTACATTACTGAGAATTTTATGGTTAATCAATTAGACATATATAACTCAAGTTACAAGCGACCAAACACAACCTATCTGGAATGGGATAGAAACTGACTTTGCTATCCATCATCGTTATTTCACCACCTAATTCTATAAATTTAATTCAACAACCCTCAAAACAATTTCCACTATTATAAACACTCTTTATAACATACAGATCATGCTTAATTTCTTAATTTTATATGAGCTTGGTATTTCATCGAACACTTGGTGCGCGCAATGCCAAAACTTCATCATTTACCCAATCTTAGTTATCTTCGCTCCCACTTTACATGTCTATTACTGAACAACATCATTCAAGACTTTATAACACATACTAAAAACAACCCTCTCCTCTCTACATAGCTTGTCCGAAAATCATCATCCTCCATAATCACAACAATCATATTTCAATCATCAACAAGTGCATGAACCATCACCATTATTCATCAAGAACAAAAAAAAATAACCTTCCCCTGGACATGGAGAATTCGGCCAGCCCCTACATAATTGGGAAAAATTGGGCATTTTCGACACAAAGCTTATTTTATGTGTGTATAGTCATGAAATGCATGAATAAATTATCTAGCTAGCCTAACTATGTCAAATAAGTCATTCTCTCCCTTAAGGTTCATGGAGTGCGAAATGGAGAAAGAAAACATGATACAAAAATCTGAAATTGGTGAAAGAATAACTATTAGAAGTTTACTTGCTTAATCTTGGACTTGAAGCCTTCATTTGCTTGACAAAAATGGAAGAAGCTTGAAGAAGATGAAAATTGCGTGAAGGGCTTTCCTCATTCATGTTTTTCACAAAATGAAATTGATGAAGGAATAGTTTTTATTTATAAAAGAGAGGGTTGATTGTATTAATAAAATGATGATAAAAATCAGAACAATGTGGAGATTTCTAGAACAGTCCACGTGTAACACTGTTCATGAGACTCTGACTTGTATTTTTGACCTAGTTCGGTTCTGAATTTGGAATATGTTTAACATGGAAGTTGTAGGTCTTAGTCTTAGCTTTATGATGATATAAAATTCATGAAAATCAGAGATCAGACAAAAGGTTATGTTCAAATTACTAAAACTAGCTTGTTGACTTTGTTAAGCTAAAATGAGGTATTGAAACTGAAAATTTGTCCGAGACCTCCGTACATGATTCCTAAGATTTGAAATTTCTTCTTATATTATTTTATGATCTCTAAGGTGTTATGCCTGATTATTAACTCTACCGAGTATGACCGGTCCGACTAGAGTGTTAAATTTACCCCCTTAAAATGGATTCGTCCCGAATCCTAATCTGCGTGTTAAATGGGTGACTAAACAATCATGTTTTATCTGTTATCTAAACTATCATGTATTATCTGTTAAATGGGTGACTAAACTATTATGTATTATGATCGGTGAAATCACTCACGTAACGCAAGCGCACATATCGCTTAAGTAGTATAAAATGTATCGATCCCACGAGGACTTAATACCTTAGCTATCAATTTATGAAGTTAAATATTTATGAGTACCTAATAGATTGGTTTGTTGATTGGATGGTGATTTTAAACTAAAACAAGTAAATAAAACAGTGCGAATGTAGATTTAAGGAAAATTCAATATTATAAAACTATTTAGGGTTGTGAATCCTTCCAATATCTTTTAAAGATGAAGTGATTATCTCATGTTTGTGCAATATATCGGTTTATTAACCTGGAACACGAAATTATGCAAAAGCCTCTATCGATGGTCAGATGTAAACACTCAAATAACCCAATTAATCATATGTCTATGTTAACTAAGTTACCTGAATTCATTAAGATTAAGTTCCAATTGTGGCTACCCCCACCCGACATGTATATGTCTATCTTGTAAGGAAATCTACCTAAAGGTCACCATGCCCCGAGGTGAGATCGTTAACTATTGAGTCTAAGGCTGAAACATAAAATTCCTTCGTCAAGTTTATTTTAAGTTTACCAGATCAATTTTATTAATGGCCAGTTAACAAGAAGTATTAAGCTTAAGACTCAATAAATAAACCTTTATATTACCCAAGTCATAAAATAACCCCTTATAAACCGGTGATATAGGAATTCATCATAACCCTAGATATGGTATTTAGTAACAATACATATCTAAGACTAGTAAATACATAAATAAAGTAAATGACATAAAGTAAAGCTTGGAAATTAAAAAGATAAATAAAGAAATAAAGAAAATACTGGGGTTAGAGGATCAATTTTTATTACTTCTAATTTAGATATCTCCATAATTATAATATATAAACTTTGCATGACATTACCAACCGACCATATAGCGGTATCTAGTTTAGTCAGGTTTTAAAATAGTTGATATATTATAGCTAAGGAAGATTAATCTAAACACAAAGAAATAAAGAAAATGCTGAGGTTAGAGGATCCATTTTTATTACTTCTAATTTAGATATCTCCCTAATTATAATATATAAACTTTGCATGACATTACCAACCGACCATATAGTGGTATCCAGTTTAGTCAGGTTTTAAAATAGTTGATATATTATAGTTAAGGAAGATTAATCTAAATATTAGTAATAAAAGCTTTACCTTTCACCCCAGAAGAATGGAGTTACCTCCTCATACTGAAAAGTAAAAAAACAAAAGTAAAATAAAGAAAGAACTATTGCATAAAATAAAAAATTAAATACAAAAAGCTGTAAAAACACAAATAAGATACAATCTTCTTAGTATTGTTAAGGAAATCCCCAGAAGAAGGTATGAATTGAAATTCTGATTTTGGCCTCAATTTATAGGGAAAATTTGGTCCACACGTCACGACGCGTGAAGTTCTGTGCGTCGCGACGTGCCGTTGATCGTCGATATGTGGTACGCACTTTACTGAGATGATGACACATGGCACGCGGCTGTCGATAGCTGAATTATTGGTTCGGCGTCGTGACGTGTGAAAGCTTACGCGTCGTGATGCTGACTTAGCAATGACGTGTAGCGTCGGCAGCATGAGATGATGACACGTGTCCGGCGTATGATAGCAAGATTACTGTGATGTTGACACGTGGCCGGTGCATGTTAGCAAGTACGTATGATAGCAAGTTTCTCTGATGTTGACACCTGTTCGGTGCATGTTAGCAGTCGCGATGCCCAAATGATGATTTTGCCTTTTTTGTCCGTTTTTCACTATTTTGGCCCCGATTTGATTTGAGTGAGTCCTGAAACCTTATTTATCTACAAAATGCACAAAACACATCAAAATATTCACAAAACTAAAGAAAATATACAAAATATTAAGTAAAAGGGACAATAAATATTGATATATTTACCGTTTATCACTCCTCAAAACCTAATATTTTGCTAGTCCTCGAGCAAAATAACAAAATAAAATATAATACACAACTTTAAAATAAAATTAAACTAAGCCGCTTTCGTAGGGATCAGGTTGCATTTAGCGTATGCAAAAAACCTTTAAACCCCTAGGTGTCTCTAGTGGACGAGTTGCAGTCTCGTGAGAGCTTACAGCAATGATACTCACAAACGTCAAATGCACACAAAAGCAAAAAAAAAAAAATCAAACAAGTTAGTGACTAAACAAGTAAAACTCTTATCCAAGTTAATAACTGTTTTCTTTATTTCTAAATTACCAAATAAGTAAATTCTCCGATTATTTTTACCATTCTCTATATACACAACCAACAAGGTATTAATGAAATCATTGTTCCCATAATATTCATAAGTGTAGTTAAAAGAGAGTAATATTTTTATCCTAAAGTTATATTAGAATTCACATTTTTTTAGCAATGGATATATATATATATATATATATATTATTTATTTAAAATATCTTCAATCCATGTAGCGAGCTTTGGGCTAGTAACTCCCAAGCCAGTTGACTTTAGGGCCCTAGGTGTTGAGACACCCTTACATACTTAATTACTCGGATTTCAGATATCTTTTTTTTTTAATATATATAACATCTTCAATCCATGTAGCGAGCTTTGGGCCAGTGACTCCCAAACCAATTGGCTTTAGGGCACTAGGTGTTAAAACACCCATACAGACTTAATTACTCGGATCTTAAATATTACTTTTTTTATTTCATCACTTTTTTATATGCTTCCTCCAGTTAAACTAGAGCACTGAATATTACAAACTTTTCAATTACAACTCATGACCGTATGTTACCATGCATGTTGATAATACCTGTCAACTGAGCATATGAAGATCCAATTTAGTCAGTATTATGGAGAATTCACAAATTAAATAATTCAAAAGGAAATAAATAAAAATTAACTTGTTACAAAATAGGTTGAGATACGTCTTAGGAGTGAAAATTCCTTACTCAACTATCTCACACCAATTTCACCCGATTAGTCAAATTAAAAACACAAAAATAAAAATTTTTTAATTTTTTAATTTTTTTTGAAAATTTTTGACTAAAAACCAAGCAAAAACAACACAACTAAAAAAATAAAAATAAGATACTAATCAACTATTCCCCTATGTAGGAGTGATGCGAGGTTTACTGCTATGCCTATGATGCTCGGCGACCACGACATTGTAGGGCTCGCAGCCCGTAGAGAGTATGGAGTAGCTCGCGGGGGACTAAACCAGAGAATAAAGGAGTCGCCACCCAATGTGAACTGGGAAAGATTTAAGGCCGTACTCACCCCTCGCAAGGGAAGACCTCAAACCAATGGGTTCGGAATAGTCCCTTACTTATGCTAGTATAATGGACGAGTTCACACAATGGTATAGCCAAGTCTTAATGCAATTCATACATAAAAGCGAATAAAAATGCAATAACATACCCAAGCAAATAATAATCACAATAACACGATTCCAAAAGCATATTAAATTAAAAAGTATGAGATGCGATAACAAAAATCATAATAAATAATCAAAAGCAGGAAAAACGTCTATAAGTAAATGGCAAACAAAAAAGGGGGATGGGTTAATCATGCATATATGAATATTTCCCGAGTGGCACGTGGAGTTGTGTCCCAAATACAAATCGTATTACCGTCCATTCAGATTCGGCTACGGAATTTACGTCTGGGTTTCCATTCGATATACCGCAAGGGATAATAACATACATAATCATCAATGTAATGTAAACGAACATAAAAAATAGACATGCATATTCAGATAATCATTTATATGAACAAACAAAATAAAAGCGAAATAATAAAATAGCAATAAATAGACAAAAGAAAAATAAAAAAATAAAGACGAAATAAATAACGATAAATAGACAAAAAAAAATGCCAAATGAGAAAAAATGTGACCAGAAATTTAGCCATCTTTGATGTAAGACTTCGCATACCCGGCTGGACGTATTTCACGTCCAGCCAGACATGCAGCGTCCATAACTATAAAATAAATTTGGTAAGGGTACCATCATGTCTTAACTTTTAAGTTGCTTTCTCGGAAGTGTGTTAGGCCGTCGCCGAAAGGATCGTTGGTTCGCTGTTTCTGTTTACTGTTTCGCTATTTCTGCTCATTGTTTTCTCGGTTTCTGCTCACTATTTTTTGGTTATTTTTTTTTGGTTTCTGTTCACTGTTTTCTGGTTTTTTTTTCGGTGGTTCAGGTTGTTTTGTTTTGGCTGCTATTTTTGGTTATTTTGGCTGCTGTTTTGGTTGTTTTGGCTACTGTTTTTGGTTGTTTTTTTACTGTTGTTTTTGGTTGTTTTGGCTGCTATTTTTGGTTGTTTTTTTACTGTTGTTTTCGGGCTGCTATTTTGGTGATTTTGGCTGCTGGTTTCTTTGTTGTTTTGGTGACTGGTTGTTGTTTGGGTTTCATGGTTTTTGGTGCTGTTTTGGTTGCTGTTTTGCTTGCTAGTTTTGTGTCTGTTTTTCATTATTTGCTGGCTGGTTTTGTGTATGCTTTTTCGTTGTTTGCTGGCTGGTTTTGTGTCTATTTTTTCGTTGTTTGCTGGCTGGTTTCTTGTTGTTTTTTTTGGTGATGGAAGAAGAAAATGAGAGGAAAGACTTCCCTATAGTTGCCTTCCAAAGTAGAAGAAGAGAAAGTATCCTTAGGGTTTTTTTTGTATTGCTCACGCCCAAAAGCCTTTTTTTAGGGTTCGATCAAGCCTCCTTTTATAATGATAAGGGATCTCCAAATCATGTAAATTTGGGAAATTTATTTTGGGAAAAAATCTTATAAATTTGGTGAGGATGAGATCCCAAAAATCTCATTAAATTGGAAAGTGTTGATGAGAGGATTTTGGCATGTGGATCGCATGAGGTTTTCGATGGATTGCAAGGGTTCATGGGCCGATTGTGTGGTGTTTGGCATGGGCTGCTGTTGTGATATTTTTATATCGTACAGCAAGTGTACGGTGTCAAGTTTTAGTATAAATCAGTGAAAGAGTGTCGATCCCACATGGATTGCGTTAACTCGCATTAAGTACTACAATTGATAACCCTAACTTTATTTAGACGATAAATAATAAAGATTTTTAATAAATAAATAAAATATAAAAATAATAAAATAGGAGGAACTAATACGATAGAGATTTTGGATCCTGATTTCACCTAGCTGTCACCTATGCATTTGTCATGCCAATTAATCCATGTTCAGTTATATTATTTATAAGTCAAGACTTCTAAAATATTAACTCCCTCTCTCGAGTGTCGAGTGAAAATATCATCAACTATAGACATCGATATCTCTATAAAAATCCAATAGTTAACAACTCATTACGATTTGTGATTCTATATTAACGACTTCAAAGAAATACAGATTCTCTCGAACTCTATAAAATCCTAGGTTATATTCTCTAGATCTATTCAAAATCTCTGCTCTCGAGTGATAAATTCTAAACATTCATCATCATAAATTGTGGCCAACAATCAAGAAGCATTAAACTCCAAAAGAATATAAATAAATCAATAAAACTTCATAACAAAATTGACAAACACAATACAAGGTTCAAGCATTAGTTACATCATTCTCCAGAATTAAGGAGTTAGTTCATGACAATAAAATAAAACAAAGAATAATAAGTCATGAATCTAATGGAAATCATTAGTGTTCTAAGAACGAAATAAGAAGATAAAACCCGAATTGAATATCTTCCTCTCCGAACGTCACCGCCTTAATCTCCTCTTTTTGCTCTTCAATCCTCTCCTTGGATCTCTAAACTTATTTATTTCTGTGTTTTGTGCAGTGTATTAGCCTCCCTTTTAATTATGGACGAACTGTTATATTTATAATGGAGGCAAGAAGTCATTGGGTATCATTAGGGATCTTAAAAACCCTAAAATTAAATCCTGGAACGTGTCAGGTACGCAGCGCCTCAGATCCATTAAGTTGGTGCCATGGCGCCCAATCCCCGGAAATTTGTATGAGATTTGGAGAAGCTTGGGGTGCCATGGCACCTGCTTTCTTCATTCCAATTGGCGCCATGGCGCCATATGTATAAGGCATTGGTGGCCCCATGGCGCCACCTTCTTCACTTGGCGCCAATGTGGGTTAGTTTATTAGGTGCCAATGCATTCTTTGATAATAATGGGCGCTATGGAGCCCATTCCTCTATACTTTGTATGCGTTGGTGGCGCCTTATGAAATTTCTCCCATGGTGCTCCCGTCTTGTGTCCTATGCTCCCGTATGGTCCCCAAAATAAGTGTAATTTTCCCAGGAATCATGTATTAATGTTCCTGCAATTAAAAATAGAAAATAAACTATAATTGACATTTAAATATCTCGAATTATACAAAACAGTAAGCTAAAAATGCTGTAATAAGTGGGTATAAACCACACTTATCAAATACCCCCAAACTTAAGGTTTTGCTAGTCCCGAGCAAAAGATAAAATAAAAAATAAATTCAAATAAACAATTAAAAATTACTAAATTAACTAAGCCACTTTCGTAGGGATCACGATTGCATTTAGCGTATGCAACAAGCCTTTAAAACCATAGGCGGCCCTAGTGGACGAGTTATAGTCTCGTGAGGGCTTACAGCGACGACACCCACAAACGTCATTTACACACAATCATGCAAAAATATAAACAAATACATAGTCCCGATAGTTGCACATAAAAGTTTCCTCAAAGAAAGCTTATAAATGAAATTAGAAAACCTTCAAAGTACGCAATTGCAACTCGAATCCAAATTCTTGAGTAAATCATCTAAGCTAGACTCACAGTGTGTGTGTGTGTGTAAAGGTTCATTCACAGCTCGACTCATAAGTAAGCCAACTTAATGATTTCGTTTAGAAATTAGAATCGATGGGTCAAACCAACCTAGAATCTCAATTATGCTCTATAATTGCTTTATTTCGTGCTCAATATGGTATGATTTTTTTCTTTTCTTTTCTTGTCTCTTTTTGCTTGTCTCTTTTGCACTTTTTTTTTCAACTCATCTACCCTTTAAGGTAGCATTTCTCGTCATGGTGGTCCTAATACTCGCCCATGGGTAGCTTCACGCTTATCGGTTATAGGTGGTTTATTTTCTTTCTTTAGAGACAATTTTCTTTTTAGCTATACCATACTTCATAACACTAGCAAATCAAGATAGATATCTAAGCAAACAGTCATTCATCAACATGCAATTTCTTTAACTAGTCATCTTGTCAACTACTTAAGTTTTCACTGCTAAAAACCTATTTTTAAGTGCTTACGAGTCTAACATAGATCAATTATTCAAGGCATCAGATAAAAGTAAATCGGGCACTTATTGTTTCTAAAATTTCACCCATAAACAGACAATATTATCACAGGATTTATGCTTTACTATCAAAGACTAAAACAATTTTTTTTTCAAACTTAAACAACTAAATAGCAAGTAAACAGCATGCACACACCCCCAAACTTGAAACTTTCATTGTCCTCAATGTAAGATAAAAATTTAAAGAACAAGAGTGAGGAACAACACTACCATGCATGGAGTTGATCAGGCTCTTGCTGGTTAGAATTTGGTTGCGCTGGTGTTGTGTGTCTCGTGCTACCTGCGTAAATAACATGCAAATTAATAAATAGCACACAATAAAATAAAAATTAAAAATAAAGAAAAAAAATAATAAAACAAATGCAAGGGTTGCCTCCCTGCTAGCGCTAAGTTTAACGTCTTCAGCCAGACACAACCACCCAAATGGTTATGGTGGCTTAAACGTAGTGAACCGGGTAATCTCATCTGCTTTGTTCTTTGGTATCCACCGGTTCTTATGACATGAAAAAGACAGCTTGGCAGGCTGTGGTAATTTATCCATAGATGGTCCCCCAGGTTATGTAGATTGTCCCCCAGTTGGAAATTCTGGGCTACGTATTCGGGAAAATTGGCTCGGCTTTCTTTTTAATCTTCCAGGAATTATCTCTAAGTGAGAACTAGCATTTCTTTTCCTCTTTTTGAGGCGCTTTGGGAGTGGTTTCAGGTTTAGCTGTGGAAAATCTTCCTTTATGCATGGCTCCACTGTGCTCGTAGGTTGTTGAAATACCAACTCACCATGCGTGTTTGCAACTCCATTCTCTACTATATCTACCCTGTGACATTCTACATCACTTTGAGAACTCGGCATGGCCTTGAAAACACTGAAGGTGACTTCTTCATCTTGACCTCTCATTATCAATTCACCTTTGTTCTCTTCTTCTGTTACTGTTTCCTCCTGAAATACCATTTCATTTTCTTTACTGCCTAAGTCCTGAGAGATGTCTTTAAGCTCTTTTCCACTCCTACAGGTTATGATTTGACATTGCTCATTGGGGTTGACTTCAATATCACTCGGAAACACCCATGTCTGTTGATTGGCCATGGAAGAAACAAGCAACCCAATTTGTGCTTCTAAAGTTTTCATATTTGCCTCTACATTGCCCATTCGTGTTTCGAAGTTATCCAGCCTTGACTCATTCTTCTCAAACCTCTCTGAAGCTGTAGCTACAAATGTGCTCATCAGGACTTCTAAGGAAGGTTTCTGCTCAGTTCGTACTTGCTCAAAACCTGCTCTTCTGTTGGGTAACAACATTTTATTTGGCTTATTTGATTTGTCAATACTTCTAGATGAGTCGCGAGGGACGATACTTGAGCTATCAGTTCACTAACAGGATCTGCCATTGCTTCTTTTCAAACTCACCTCGTACGAAAAAAATAAAACAAAAATAAAAATAAAAAAAATAAAATGAAATAATAAGAAATAAAAACAAAAATAAAAATAAAACTTAAGACAAAAATAAAGAAAATAAAAATAAAAATAAAAATAAAATTCTAAATTAAAGCTAAGATTACTTGGTAGTAGTATTAGTATGAATTAAACAAACAATCCCCGACAACGGCGCCAGAAACTTGTTGTGATATTTTTATATCGTACCGCAAGTGTACGGTGTCAACTTTTAGTATAAATCAGTGAAAGAGTGTCGAACCCACATGGATTGCGTTAACTAGCATTAAGTACTACAATTGATAATTCTAACTTTATTTAGACGATAAATAATAAAAATTTTTAATAAATAAAAAAAATATAAAAAAAATAAAATAGGACGAACTAATACGATAGAGATTTTGGATCATGATTTCACCTAGCTGTCACCTATGCATTTGTCATGCCAATTAATCCATGTTCAGTTATATTGTTTATAAGTCAAGACTCCTAAAATATTCACTCCCTCTCTCGAGTACCGAGTGAAAATATCATCAACTATAGACTTCGATATCTCTATAAAAATCCAATAGTTAACAACTCATTACGATTTGTGATTCTATATTAACGACTTCAAAGGACTACATATTCTCTCGAACTCTATAAAATCCTAGGTTATATTCTATAGATCTATTCAAAATCCCCTATCTCGAGTGATAGATTCTAAACATTCATCATCATAAATTGTGGCCAACAATCAAGAAGCATTAAACTCCAAAAGAATATAAATAAATCAATAAAACTTCATAACAAAATTGGCAAACACAATACAAGGTTCAAGCATTAGTTACATCATTCTCCAGAATTAAGGAGTTAGTTCATGACAATAAAATAAAACAATGAATAATAAGTCATGAATCTAATGGAAATCATTAGAGTTCTAAGAACGAAATAAGAAGATAAAACCCGAATTGAATCTCTTCCTCTCCGGACGTCACCGCCTTAATCTTTTCTTTTCGCTCTTCAATCCTCTCCTTGGATCTCTAAAAATATTTATTTCTGTGTTTTGTGCAGTGTATTAGCCTCCCTTTTAATTCTGGACGAACTGTTATATTATAATAGAGGCATGAAGTCATTGGGTATCATTCGGTATCTTAAAAACCCTAAAATTAAATCCTGGAACGTGTCAGGTATGCAGCGCCTCAGATCCATTAAGTTGGCGCCATGGCCCCCAATCCCCGACAATTTGTTTGAGATTTGGAGAAGCTTGGGGCGCTATGGCGCCTGCTTTCTTCATTCCAATTGGCGCTATGGCGCCATATGTATAAGGCATTGGTGGCGCCATGGCGCCACCTTCTTCACTTGGCGCCAATGTGGGTTACTTTATTAGGCGCCAATGCGCCTTCTTTGATAATAATGGGCGCTACGGCGCCCATTCCTCTGGACTTTGTATGGGTTGGTGGCGCCTTATGAAATTTCTCCCATGTAGCTCCCGTCTTGTGTCCTATGCTCCCGTATGGTCCCCAAAATAAGTGTAATTTTCCTAGGATCCATCTATTAATGTTCCTGCAATTAAAAATAGAAAATAAACTATAATTGACATTTAAATATCTCGAAATATACAAAACAGTAAGCTAGAAATGCTGTAATAAGTGGGTAGAAACCACACTTATCAGCTGCATGGGCTTTGCGCGTGTTGATGGATTTGGGCCGAGGCTGAGGTTTGAAACAGAAACTTACTGAGTGAATTCGAGGCTGGCTAGTGAGTTCGAGTCCGATGAGGTGCTAATTTTGGAGATCTTCCTTCCTTCTGGCATTCGTTTTTCGCAACTTCCGTAACTTTTCAGGTAGTGCCTCCATACGAGGCTCATCATTGGGCTTATGCAAAAATGCAGTGTCTACACCTTCCCCCAAACCTAATTGAGACATCCATATGTCTAAAACGTAGAAGAAGAGTTTAGAAAACAGTACCTGGTTAGCTGAAATTCTACATCTAAAATGAAAATTAAAGGTTAAGATCCATATTTATCCGACACTTCTTACCAAGATCATTATCAGACTAGTTTATCTTAGAAATGATAGTGTCAATTTGTGGTTCAAAGGTTAAAAGTTGGTCAAATAAATCATGGGCTGTATTGGCAGTGAAGAAGATATCTTTTACAGGTTTTGACTCGAATCCATTTCTCTGGGCATCATCAAGAAAAACACAAAGAAAGTCATAAAATCCATCAGCATTAAACAATCCAATTGGTTTCTGGTGTATGTTCAAGTTCGTCCAAGATAGCACTGTAAATATTTCCTCAATTGTACCCAAGCCACCCGGCAAAGCAATAAAAGCATCAGCACGATTAATCATTTCAACAAGTCATTCAAACATACCTGGCAAAATGCATTCATCTCTGTTTGATGGTCCTATAAGATTCGCCTCTGCCAAAGGTTTTGGGATGATTCCGAAAACTTGACTTCCTCCTTCCTGTACGGCCCTTGAAACGTAACCCAATAGTCCAAGATTGCCACCGCCATATACTAGGTGCATATTCCTTTCAGCTATGACTCTACCCAATTCTTGTGATGCCTCAATGTACTCTGGTTTAGAACTAACACTAGTACCGCAAAATACACAGATGTTAACAACTCGTCTTCTTGAAGTTGCTTCCATTTTTTTTATGTATTTCTTTCTCAAATCTGGATGTCTTCAAGAGTGCAATGATGAGCTGAATTTATAGAACCTGAAAAAGGGTGAGTAATAATAGCACTAGTACCTGCCAAATGACATTTATTAGCTAAACAGTAAAATATATCGTGAAAGTCAAAAAGTCTAGATCCTGTCGGAGAAAATAATAAAACAAATCACAATTATTAGTTAAAGACAAAGAGATAATAATATTTACAAGAAGTAACAACTTGATTAACATCTATGCGTCAGAGACAAGCTTTCCATCCAATTTTCTTATAAATTGGCAAATAAGATCTTTTAAAGTCAGATTCCCGAGACTTAATTGTTGTATTTCTTTTCGAAATTATGTATGTAACATGTGAATTATGTGATACACATATCCACTGGAATACGTCCCGAGATTCAATGATATATCATCCAAAGACTCATTGCTCATGCCATCCCTAATGAATTTAATTTTATTTTAACGGTTATCGGAAACCATTCCTAAAGAAAGACAATGAGTATTATATGTCATGCATGCAAATATATAACAAACACCTAATCTTTTAGCTCTTCTTTTCTTAGAATAGGTGTTTTTTCCTAAACCAGGTAAATATGAAATAAAAGAGTCAGAAGACTCACTTGTCAATCAGACTCGTGCTTCAATTAACCAACGAATATAATTAGGAATACCTTTGATCATCAGAAGTCTCATCCGTTCCATGCGAGCTTTGTAGACTATCATCAGAGAGTTTTGAGGGAGAGAAGGAAATTGCTTGGGAAGATTTGTGATAACGTCTTCCATCATGAAATGAAACTTTACTTACAAAAATTAAACACACCAAAATAAAACACACCAAAACTCAATATATACACAAATTGTATTGGTTGCCTCTCTGCTAGCGCTAAGTTTAACGTCGTCAGCTAGACATGACTGCCCGAACATTAGGCTGGATCTGAAAGTGTGAAACTTTCTTTTTGTCGCTCAAATGATTCTCCCCAGTAGTGCTTGACATGCTAGCTGTTAACTTTGAATGTATCATTGATGTTGGGATCAAGTAACTCAACCGCTCTGTATGGTAAAACCTGAGTAATCATAAATGGACCTGACCACCTCGATTTCAACTTTCCAGGGAAAAGTTTTAACCGTGAATTGTATAACAACACCTATTGCCCTGGTTCCAATTGTCTGCGCACTATTTTTCGATCATGCCATTTCTTGGTCTTTTCTTTGTATATTCTGGCATTCTCATAAGCCTGTAGGTGAAATTCCTCCAATTCATTGAGTTGCTGGAGCCGTTTTTCTCCTGCTGCTTGTAGATCAAGATTTAACTTCTTCAGTGCCCAGTACGCTTTATGTTCAAGTTGCACTGGCAGATGGCATGCTTTTCCAAACACCATTCGATATGGGGACATACAAATAAATGTTTTGTAAGCTGTCTGGTAGGCCCATAATGCGTCATCCAGTTTTATAGAGCAATCCCTTCTTGTTGATCCAACGGTTCTTTCCAATATCCTTTTGATCTCCATGTTTGAAACTTCAACCTGTCCATTTGACTGCAGATGGTAGGCAGTGGCAACTTTATGGGTAACTCCGTATTTGGATAGGAGTGCATCGAAGTATCTGTTGTAGAAGTGTGTGCCACCATCACTGATAATTGCCCGATGTGTTTTGATATGAGTGAAAATATTCTTTTTAAGGAATTTTATCACCAATTTTGAATCGTTTGATGGCAATGTTGTTGCTTCAACCCATTTGTAGACGTAGTCTACTGCAACTAGTATGTATAGGTTCCCAAAGGATAAAACAAATGGTCCCATAAATTCAATCCCCCATACATCAAATATTTCCACTTCGAGAATGCTTTGAAGCGGTCCTTCATTTCTCTTTGAAATATTTCCCGTTCTCTTGCACCTTTCACATTGAAGAGCAAATAAGTATGCATCTTTAAACATAATGCGTCAGAATAAACCTGATTGTAGGACTTTGGCTGCAGTTTTATCTCCGCTGAAGTGTCCGTCGTATGGTGATGAATGACAATGCTGTAAGCTATTATTGACCTCCTCATGTGGAATACAACGTCTTAGTAATTGATCAGCACGGTGTTTGAACATGTACGACTTATTCCAGACATAGTGCTTGACTTCTTTGAAGAACTTCTTTCGTTGCTGATGTGTCCATTCCAACGGCCATTTTCCCGATACTATGTAGTTTATATAGTCAGTATACCAAGGGACATCATGCTGTTTGATGGTAAAAAATTGTTCATCTGGAAAAGTTTCTTTGATTGTTCGTTCATTTCCAGTTGTTTCTCCATTCTCGAGCCTCGATAAGTGATCTGCCACTTGATTTTCGGTCCATTTCCTGTCTCGGATCTCCACGTCAAATTCATGCAGCAGAAGCACCCAACGGATCAATCTAGGTTTGGTATCTTTCTTCACGATCAAGTATTTGATTACTGAATGATCTGTGTAGACCACCACTTTGAGACTCGGCAGATAGGAGCGGAATTTATCAAAAGCAAACACAACTGCGATCAACTCATTTTCAGTGGTTGTGTAGTTGAGTTGAACTTCATTCAGAGTTCTGCTGGAGTAGTAAATGGTGTGGAAAAGTTTTGCTCTGTGTTGTCCCAAAACTGCACCTACAACAAAATCACTAGCATCACACATCACCTCAAATGGAAGAGTCTGGTCTGGTGCTACTATAATCGGGTCAGAGACCAGCTTCTGTTTCAAGATCTCAAAAGCTTCGTGTCATTCTTTGGTGAAGTTGAAAGGCACATCTTTCTCCAGTAGGTTGCATAGGGGTTTAGTAATTTTGGAGAAGTCTTTGATAAATCTCTTTTAAAATCCTGCATGTCCGAGAAAACTCTGAATCCCTTTGACTTATGAAGGTGGAGGTAGTTTTTTTATTGTTTCGATCTTTGATTTGTCTACCTCGATTCCGTTTTGTAAGATCTGATGTCCCAGGACAATCCCTTCCGTACCATGAAGTGGCATTTCTCCCAATTGAGTACCAGATTGGTATCTTCGCATCTTTGTAACACTTGTTCCAGTTTTGCAAGCAGTGGTCGGATGACTCTCCAAACACAGAAAAATCATCCATGAAAACCTCCATACTTTGTTCCAGAATGTCTGAGAAGATGGCCATCATACATCATTGAAATATGGCAGGAGCATTACATAGTCCAAATGGCATCATGCGGAAAGTAAAAGTACCATAAAGACATGTAAAAGTGGTTGTCTCCTGATCTTCTAGGGCGATGACAATCTGATTGTACCCCGAGTATCCGTCCAGAAAATAATAGAACTCATGTCCCACCAATCTGTCTAGCATTTGATCAATGACTGGTAACGGGAAATGATATTTTCTTATTGCTTTGTTCAGCTTCATGTAGTTCATGCATACTCTCCATTCAGTCACCATTCTTGTTGGAATCAGCTCGTTCTTTTCATTTGTGACTACAGTAATTCCTCATTTCTTTGGCACACATTGCATAGGACTCACCCACGTGCTGTTAGAGATGGGGTAGATGATGCCAGCATCCAACCATTTGATAATTTCTTTCTTCACAACCTCCTTCATGATTGGATTTCGTCTCCGTTGATGTTTCACTGTGGCTTTATAGTTGTCTTTCATCAGAATTTTATGCATGTAAAATGATGGACTATGCCTCGAATGTCTACTATAGTTCAGCCAATGGCTTTCTTGTGTTCTCGTAATACTCTCAGCAACTTATATTCATGCTCCAATGTTAGCGATGAAGAAATAATCACAGGTAAATTAGAAGAGTTTCCTAAGAATGCATACCTGAGATGGGTTGGAAGTAGCTTTAGTTCCAGCTGCGGTGGTTCTTCAATCGAGGGCTTGATTCATTCCTTTTTTGGTAGTTCCAAACTTTCCATCTGTGGTGTTGATTTGAAGCGAAATGGTCTGTCAAGATAGTTGATAAATTCCAGAATTTCATCATCTAGCTTGGTGTCAGTCATGTTGGTGATGCAAGCTTCAAGTTTATCCGTGGAAAGTTGCATTGCATCAGTATCCTGGATGATACTATCTAAAACATCAATTCTGAAACATTCATCCTCCTTTTCATCACTCAGGAATTTCCTGGCCTTGAAAACATTGAATGTAACTTCTTGGTCCTGTACTTTCATGGTTAGTTCTCCTTTTTGTACGTCAATAACAGTTCGACCTGTAGCCAAGAATGGTCTCCCGAGGATGATAGGTACATCTTTGTCTTCTTAAATGTCAACAGTAATGAAATCTACAGGAAAAATGAATTTGTCGACTTTAACCAATACGTCTTCCACTACACCTCTCGGAAATGTGAGCGATCTGTAAGCAAGCTGCAGAGTAACTGAGGTGGGCATTGCTTCTCCAATCTATTTTTTCCTGTAAATAGACAAATGCATCAAGTTAATGCTGGCACCTAAGTCACACAAATTCTTACCGAAGTAATGTTCTCCTACGGTGCAAGGGATAGTGAAACTGTCAGGATCTTTCAACTTTGGGGAAAGCTTCCTCTGAATGAGGGCGCTGCATTCTTCTGTCAATGCTATTGTCTCTTAATCTCCCAATCTCCGCTTTTGTGACAGAATGTCTTTCATGAATTTGACATAGCTGGGCATTTGTTCCAACGCTTCTGCAAATGAGATGTTGATATGTAGTTTTTTGAAGATTTCCAGGAATCGAGCAAACAACTTGTCCAGTTTATTTTTCTGGAGACGCTGTGGAAAAGGTGGAGGTGGAGTGAATCTTTCTTGATCATTTTATTTTTTCTCTTTTTCCTCCATCTGTGGTCCTGCTTCGCTGTTTTCTTTTGAAACTTCCTCAGTGAATGCCTTGATTCCAACATCTTTGTTGATTTCAGTACCATTTTTCAAAGTAATGGTTTGACATTACTCCTTCCCCAGTTGGCTTATTTGATTTTCCAGTGCCTTTATAGAATCAGATTGGCTCAGAAACATCGCATTGTATGTTACTTGTTATTTTTTCAAAAGGGCAAGCACTTCTGCTATTCCTGGTTCTTTTTTATACTTTTGGCCTTTGTTTTGTTGTTGGAATCCTGGTGGTGGATTGTTCTTTTGCACTGAATTGTTTCTCCATGCGAAATTGGGATGATTCCTCCACCCTGAGTTGTAGGTGTTGGAATATGGATTGTTCCTCTGCCTGTTGAAATTGTTGACAAAATTCACCGTCTCATCATGTTGGTTTGCCTCTGGTGCTCCTCCATATGGTAAACTTGTGGATCCAGCATCAACCTTCATGTTAAGAGTATCCAGACTTTTACAAATCTGATCCATCTTGACACTCAATTCTGTATTGGCTCCTACTTCGTAGATCCCTTCTATTCGTTGAATCATGTTTCTTTCCGTTGGCCAAAAAGAATTATTGCTGGCCATTTCTTCAATTAAGTCTCAGGCCTGATCCTCTCATTTTTCCATTAAAGCTCCTCCAGGAGCAGCATCAATTATGGTTCTCATTAGTCCAGAAAGTCCATTGTAGAAGGTTTGGACTTGTATCCACTTTGTAATCTTATAGTGATGACATTTTCTAAGCAACTCCTTGTATCTTTCCCAAGCTTCCAAGGGGGATTATAAGTCATGTTGTACGAAGGATGTAATGTCATTCCTCAGCTTTGCAATTCCAGTTAGAGGAAAGTACTTTGTAAGGAATTTGGTGGCAATAGTGTTCCAAGTTATGATGGAACCTGCTGGTAGTGAATGTAGCCAAGCTTTAGCTCTGTCTTTCAAAGAATATAGGAAAACAGGCAGTCTCATTGCTTCTTCTACCACTCGTTTTAATTGAATGTGCTGCAAACTTCCAGGAAGTTGCTGATGTGGGTATTAGGATCTTCAGTTACATTCCCCCCAAACTAAACTGACTATTGTATCATCTGAATGCATGTTTTGATGTCACACGTATTTGCTGGTAATGGAGGAAGTACAATACATGAAATGAAGCCGTCAACCACCAGAATAGTTCTGTCTCGAATAGGAATTGGTGGTATAACCTCCAAAGGTTCAGGTTCCATGTTGATGATTGCTTCTTGGCCTTCTTGCCTTTCCCTTCTCAACTGTATAATAATTATTTCAATTTATGGGTCAAATGGATGGATTTCAAAGCTTCTGGTCCTTCTCATATAGTGTCTGAGAACCTGAAACACAAGAAAATAGAAAAATAAATAAAAGCAAATTAGATACAGGTAAAGGTATTTAACCCCAAAATTTATAATGAAAGATAAATAAGTCCTCGGCAACAGTGCCAAAAACTTGATCGGTGAAATCACTCATGTAACGCAAGTGCACGTATCGCTCAAGTAGTATAAAATGTATCGATCCCACGAGGTATTAATACCTTAGCTATCAATTTATGAAGTTAAATATTTACGAGTACCTAATAGATTGGTTTGTTGATTGGATGGTGATTTTAAACTAAAACAAGTTCGAATGTAGATTTAAGGAAAATTCAATATTATAAAACTATCTAGGGTTGTGAATCATTCAAATATCTTTTAAAGATGAAGTGATTATCTCATGTTTGTGCAATATATCGGTTTATTAACCTGGAACACGGAATTATGCAAAAGCCTCTATCGATGGTCAGATGCAAACACCCAAATAACCCAATTAATCATATGTCTATGTTAACCAAGTTACCTGAATTCATTAAGATTAAGTTCCAATTGTGGCTACCCCCGTCCGACATGTATATGTCTATCCTCTAAGGAAATTTACCTAAAGGTTACAATGCCTCGAGGTGAGATCGTGAACTATTGAGCCTAAGGCTGAAATCTAAAATTCTTTCGTCAAATTTATTTTAAGTTTACCAGATCAATCTTATTAATGGCCAGTTAACAAGAAGCATTAAGCTTAAGACTCAATAAATAAACCTTTATATTACCCAAGTCATAAAATAACCCCTTATAAGCCGGTGATATTGGAATTCATCACGACCCCAAATATGGTATTTAGTTACAACACATATCTAGGACTAGTAAAGACATAAATAAAGTAAATGACATAATGTAAAGCTTGGAAATTAAAAAGATAAATAAAGTAATAAAGAAAATGCTGGGGGTTAGAGGATCCATTTTTATTAATTCTAATTTAGATATCTCCCTTATTATAATATATAAACTTTGCATAACATTACCAACCGACCATATAGGCGGTATCCTGATTAAGTCAGATTTGTGATTAATTCCAACCGACCATAAAGGCGGTATACAGTTTAGTCAGGTTTTAAAATAGTTTATATATTATAACTAAGGGAGATTAATCTAAATATTAGTAATAAAAGCTTTACCTTTCACCCCAGCAGAGAGGAGTTACCTCATCATACTGAAAAGTAAAAAAAAAAGTAAAATCAAGAAAGAACTATTGCATAAAATAAAAAATTAAATAAAAAAAGCTATAAAAAAAAAAAACAAGATACAATCTTCTTAGTATTCTTAAGGAAATCCCCAGAAGAATGTATGAATTGGAATTCTGATTTCAGCCACAATTTATAGGGAAAATTTGGTCCACGCGTCGCGACGTGCCCTTGATCTTCGACATGTGGCACGCGCTTTGCTGAGATGATGACATATGGCATGCGGCTGTCGGCAGCTGAATTATTGGTTTGGTGTCGCGACACGTGAAAGTTTGTGCTTCGTGATGCTGACGTAAGCAATGACGTGTAGTGTCGGCAGTATGGGATGATGACACGTGTCCGGCGCATGATAGAAATAGTACTGTGATGTTGACATATGGCCGGGCATGTTAGCAAGTGCATATGATAACAAGTTTCTCTGATGTTGACACGTGTTCGGCGCATGTTAGCGGTCGCGACGCCCAAATGATGATTTTTCCTTTTTTGTCCGTTTTTCATTGTTTTGGCCCCGATTTGATTTTAGTGAGTCCTTAAACCTTATTTATCTACAAAATGCACAAAACACATCAAAATATTCACAAAACTCAAGAAACTGTACAAAATATTAAGTAAAAGGGACAGTAAATATTGATATATTTACTACTTATCATATTATATGTTATCTAAGTTTCTATCATATACCTAAAAACTGAGTAGCCTTCAAAAATGTAATCCTAAGTCCTTTGGTCACGAGTTATTACCGGCTACTAAATTTCTGAGAAATTTATAAAACTATGCCCTTTACTCTTCAACCTAATGTTACTCCGATTAATTCCTTATATAACCAATGTTACCATGAAGTCTTGATATAGCTAGGGAAATGTAGTTCGCCCTGCTTCCTTTCCAACCCTTGGAAATCCTCACAATGACATAATAAATACAAAATTAGGCTTGTCTTTTACTAAAGCTGTTTATTCTCAATTTTTAGCTTCCCATACATCAACAATCTATGACCTATGTATGATTCCTGCTAGCTAAATATCGTCCTACATTTCATTCCTTTCGTTATCCTTATTTCATTTCCTATAATACCAATCAAGTCTTAATGACCTTCGTTTCCCTGTCTTTTGAGCACAACTCAATGTTCTTCATCTCTCGTTGCAAGGTAGACACTTTAATAATCTCTCTAGTAAATAATTTTGTATGCGTTCAATTAATGGCAAAAGTTTCTCTACTACTTTTTGAATCTATTGTGCAAACTTCGTTATTAGTTATAAACCTCAATTATTGCAGAAATTATTGCATTAATAATTCCCTCAGAAGACTGCATTACCTAAAATAAGATCCTTAAGTCATGTTCTACTATACATAACCTCAAACTTATCCTACCTTGTTTTTGGTTTCTGGTACCATGATACTCCAAATTGTAAGAGTTAACTTCTTTTCCTTCTTTGTTATTAATAGCTTGTAAAATTCCACCTATAGTATCGTCATCAATTAATTCACATATATTCAATTATTGCTTTCTTCATATTATTTAATTACCTTAGAGATTTAACTCATTCATTCTCTTGGAATCGCGTGCCCACCGTTATTTCTGATAACACTTAAAAACTTAACCTTGAATTTTATTTATTACAAAAACTTAGTAAGATATTAATAGTGGTTATCCTTATATGCGATATTAGGAAGGCTTGATTATGTTGTTATTCTTTTTACATAAACTATGAGCATCTTCCTTCTTAGTTCGTTGAGATCTCTTCGCTAAAATCTATTACAGTCTCATCCCTATTCCATCTTAGAATATCTACCTTTGAAACCTCTCTATCGGTGTTTAATTTTCTTATTGCCTGTCAACGAATAATACTCTTCATTACTTATTCTATAATAAGATTACTCAGAGGTACTATACCATGTTCAGTTTGGGGTTCTGATATGTTATCATCATGAATTTGACTGAGAGGGAAATACTCTATCTGGGAAACCCTCTTAATTATATTCTAAGTGAACTCTTATTCCTTTGGTAATTGGTAAACTATTATGAAGTCTACGATTACCCTTTTTGGTTTACAACTTAAAATACCTGGGTTCTAAAGTGCCCAATGGTTCTTCTATTATTCTTTTTGATTCACTGCCTGGTAAAACATCTGGGTACCTAATCGCCCTAGTCCTTATTCATGTTAAGCTGCTAGTAAATTATTTAGAGTCATGTTTAGTCTTGTTCCTACATGGGTGCATCACGTGAGGAAGATATAAGTTTTACTAACTATTTTTCCTTCAGGTCTATAACCGATAAAATTTTTACCCTATTTTGACACCTAGGAAGCTCACTATCATACCTCTATAGTCCTTCTTCTATTGCACTTCTTCTTCATTTCCTAAATAGGAAAATGCTGGTACTCTAACATCCTTAGTTATGTCTAACGTTGCAGGTTAGATTCATACAAAAGCATATGTGTTTGTACTTTTTGACTAGTAATCTCTTATTCTTTGTATCTCTTCGAAAATTACACTTTCACCTTATTGCCTAGTGTCTCTCTCTTCTTCTTATGATCTATATTGTATCTGAGGCCCTTGTGATTCATATGCCTAAAATGTCATATCCTAAGGGTAGTGCCTTCGTTCTTTAGGACAAAATGACTATGGTCGTGCCTTGAAGGTGTTCGACTACACCTGGAGTATACCTATTCATGAGAAAATCATCAAGACGATGTTGTGTTCCATCGCTATTGGGGCTATCTAACTAGGATTGGGAAAAGGGTCGAGTAATCAAAGTCTATTTTAGGTTATCGTACAGAAGTACTAATGCTAAATGGTCTCTTGAATGTAACATCTAACCTCTCTTCTAGTTTGGCCCTTTACCGATACTCGTATTATCCCTTACTGGAAATTCTCTGAAACATTACTTACTTCAAGTCTTATTGTACTCTCTTAGTTACATATTTCTGATACTTTTGTATTATTCTTCTTCTTAGTTGTCCTTTTAGCTCGACGAAAATGTTTCGTAAAACATACATTTCACTCATATAAAAGTTATATGTCATACCTTCATCAGGTCCTCGAATTTCGTGAGTCCTTACTTCTTTGAACACTTAGGTTTGGGTAACAAACTAAGATAACTAAATTTGGCCACACATCAAAAATAATTCCACTATTTAGGAAAGGTAAACTTACATATCTTATCTGGATTCTCATATACTCAACTGAGCTGGCTAGTGTGCTATCAAGCGCTGTATATGTTATGTCAGGTTCTTAATTTTGTTCATCTGTGGCTATACTGAATTCCAGAGTCGGGAGATATACATGCGTATCTTATAGAGATCTTGGGGAAAATGATTATGTTATATGTTAATGGCTATGCTCAAGAAGGCAGAGCCAGAGCTTCCAAAAGGGCAAGAAGCGCATGGCGCATCTTACTTTGACATCCTAGAAGGCCAAGGCTTGGCCGAAGGCTTCTGGGGGTGTGAAAAAAAGGGCAAAGGCAAAATCGTCGTAGTCTTCTAGGAAGACAAATGACATATCTCAAGATGTCTGCCTAAACTATGAGAAATGGGGTCACTAGAAGCGTGACTGCCGTATGGACAAGGCAGACATGAAGGAAGTGAAGGCGGGCAAGGCTCCGACTTCATGTATGTTTGTTATTGTAATAAACGTGTCCACTACTGGTTTTAAAAATTGGATTTTTGATACTGGATGTGGTACATACATATGTACTGATGTGCGGGGTCTGCTGATTAGCAGGAGACTGGCTTTAGATGAGATCGACCTGTGAGTCAGAAATGGGACGAGAGTCGCTGTTTTGGCTGTGGAAACCTAAGTTTTGGAACTGCCATTGGGGCATGTACTTAAATTAGGAAACTGTTATAATGTACCTAATTTGACTAAAAACATTATCTCTATATCTAGTTTAACCCGTTGCGGGTATACCTTTATGTTCCAGAACACTGGGTGTTTTGTTTATAAAGATGATATTGAGATATACACATTAGATGTGAATAACAGTATTTATATTTCGAATATAAATGAATCTCAAACATATAACATGACAAACAAAAGCTCAAACTGAGTAAATCAGATGAGACTTATTTGTGGCATTGTCATCTGGGACACATTAACAAGACTCGTATATCCATACTTTCAAAGAGTGGATACGTGGACGGATTTGATTGTAATTCATATGATGTCTTCGAATATTGTTTATTAGGCAAAGTGCCTAAAATACCTTTTAGTGGTAAAGATGCACGTGCCACCGATCTGTTAGCCCTCGTTCATGGTGACATATATAGGCCCATGTCTAGCTAGGCTAGAGGTGGTTATGAATACTTCGTAACCTTATAGATGTTGCATCACGTTATGGTTATGTGTATCTTGTGAAACACAAGTCGGAAACTTTTGATAAATTCAAAGAGTTTCGACACGAAGTAGAAAAACAGACTGGCAAAAGTATTAAAAATATTACTGTTGGACCATGGTGTAGAATACTTAAGCAATGAGTTTCAAAATTACTTGAAAGAGTATGGTATTATTTCATAGTAGACTCCTCCCGGAACACCTCAATTGAGTGATGTGTCCGAACGGAGAAACCGAACTTTGTTGGACATGGTAAGGTTTTTGATGAGTCGAACTGAGCTATCAATTTCCTTCACGGGATACGTATTGAACAGTGAAATACTTATTTTGAATAAGGTTCCGAAAAAGTCTGTTGGACAGACTCCATATGAAATATTGACAATAAAGAAACCGGGTTTCTCATTCCTGAAGATTTGGGTATGCTGGGTATATATTAAACATTTGGATGGTGCCAAACTAGAACCCAAATCGGATAAGTGCCTATATGTAGGTTGTCCTAGGGAAACCAAAGTATATTACTTATACAACCCACAAGAGAACAAGAGCAACAAGAGAACGAGGTATTTTTTGCTCTTCATGCAGTTTTCCTTAGAGGAATTCCTAAATGTAGTGGTAAGTGGGAAAAAAGTAGAACTAGATGAAAATCGTAGTGATGTTGTTCCTGGCACCGAACCCCTCACGGAACACGAACAGTTCATCAAGGATGAGACTGTTCCACAATCTTCTAATACACAAGAACCGCGTAGATCATAGAGAGTCAGAAAACAACCTTAGAGGTATGGGTTTCTGATCTCACCTCATGAAGATATTAATCTTATTGAGGATAATGAGCCGGCTACGTATGTGGAAGTGATACAATGTATCGACTCCACTTTATGGCAAGGTGCCATGAAGTCCGAAATGGATTCCATGTATACAACCAAGTTTGGACACTTGTTGATGTACCAGAAGGCATTGTGCCTATTGGTAGCAAATAGGTCTTCATGGTGAAGACAGACATGGATGGCAACATACAAAACGTACAAAGCTAGGCTTGTATCGAAAGGGTATTGTCATCAACATGGTGTCGATTATGATGAAACTTTTTCACTTGTTGCCATGATTAAATCCATTCGGATAATGCTTGCTAATGTTGTATATTTCGATTATGAAATATGGCAGCTAGATGTCAAAACCGCTTTCCTTAACGGAAACTTTTTGGAGGATGTTTTATATAACAGCTTGGCGGTTTTGTCGCGCCAAAACATGTAAACTAGGTTTGCAAGTTAAATCGATACATTTATGGATTGAAGCAAGCATCGAGTTCTTGGAACCAGCGTTTTGATGAGATCATAATGGTATATGGTTTCATTCAAAACGATGATGATTCTTGTGTATATAAGAAGGTTAATGGGAGCGCACTGACAATGATTTTCCTATACGTTGATGATGTATTGCTTCTTAGCAATGACATTTCCATATTTAAATCGGTGAAAGCTTGGCTTTTATTAAAATTCTTCATGAGAAACTTGGGAGAGGCAACTTTTATTCTAGGAATAAGGATCTACTGGGATAGATCTAAAAGTTGTTGGAAATCTCCGAGAACTTGTACATTAACACATGAAGTCTTTCTATCTAAGGACATGTGTCCTAAAACTCAAGATGAGAGAGATTCAATGAGTCAGATCTCGTTCGCTTCTGCATTCGGATCGATCATGTATGCAATGACATGTACGCGACCTGGTGTCTCATATGCTTTGAGCATCTGCAGTCACAATCAGGCTGATCCAGATGATGGTCACTGGATTGTTGTTAAGAACATCCTTAAGTATCTTAGACGAACTAAGGATGCTTTCTTAAACTATGGAGATGGAGAACTTGAGGTGACTAGGTTTACCGATGCAAGTTTCCAAACCGATAAAGGCGATTGTAAGTCGCAATAAGGGTAGATATTTTGTTTGAACAATGGAACAGTGAGCTGGAAATCTTCCAAGTAAGATACTGTTGCCGATTCAACAACAAAAGTGGAATATATTGATGCGTCTGAGGCAGCAAAAGAAGTATTTTGGATCTATAAAATTTCTAATTAGATTAGGAGTAGTTCTATTAGCAGATGAGATGGGCTACAGCACAGGCTAAAGAATTACGGTCTCATCAATTATCCAAGTATGTACTTCGATTGTTTCATCTGATTCGTCAGATCATACATCGTGGCGATGTCAAGATCGACAAGATCGTATCAGATGATAACCTTGCAGATCCGCTAACGAAAGTGATATCTCAGCAAAAGCATGAGCGACCCGTACATAGTTCAGGTGTTGGACACTTGAGTGATTGGCTATAGGCCAAGTGGGAGATTGTTGGACAATTATGACCCATAGCATCACTATTTGTAAAAGACATGGTGTTCTTTGTACAAATTAACTATGTGACAAAGGAAATAGCTCTTTTATCATTTGTAATTGGATTACTTGGATATATAAATGATAAAAGTCCATATGATTAATACCGGATTAATAAGATATGAGACAATATTAATCCACTAAAGGTTTAATCATTAAATATCCCTAGTCGTAGTATTATTGAGATTGGACATCGATAATGCGGAATAGACTAGTATTGCACTTGTGCGTGTTATGGAAGCTTAACAGCATAGTTCTCATATATTTAAGTATGTGATACTTATGAAAAGTCTGATAGGAGGTTTTGTTGGCCGTTGGATTGGGAACAGCTTCGCTCTGGATATACCCTTCGGAATCCCATTGGTAGTATGACTATGTGTCTATAGGAATCTGAATCAGGGTAGGTGTATTTGGTCTTAACCTGAGACTTGCATCGCTAATACTTGCGACAATCAGTACGCTTTGGTTTTGGTCATCCGGGGCTTTAATAGGTTCTGTGTATGCCTCTTCTGGGTTTACTCAGAATCATAGTGTATTGGGTGTGATGTCAAGATGGAAGTATCACTTCAGTCATATGAAGATAATGATCACACAGGGATACATAACTAGTACTCTTAAATGCTGCAGCTATCGGGATAATATGACTAGGTTATGATTATCCGATTACAGAGACTAGTTGCTAGTGATCTGATATATGCTTGGGTAGGCATATATCAGATCACATGTAACTTTTTGATGTGTGTAGTTGGCATAACATTAAATATTGTATTTAATCAAACCAACCACCAACTTTTGCTTTATGTTTTTGGAAAACACAAAAGAAACTATCCAGCTTCTCTTTCATCACAAAACTGTGAACTTCATCTTCTCTCCATGGAATTTTGTTGCAAAATTCTACAAAGCTAGCACTTTAAAGAGTTTATTAAGGTGATAGGGAAACTCACCATTGAATTGGAAATAACAAATGAAGGCTTGGAGCTTCAAATAAAGAAGGAATTTTTGAAATACTAAATCCGATCAATGTGAGTATTTCTGCAACTCCCTTTGATTTATTCACACACAAATCAATCTTAGTGATCTTGTGGCATGTGTAGGACACTAACATTTGTACCATATCTCTAGCCTTCTCACAGCAGTGTTACTCTTAATGGAAGTTATCTTTCTTATGATTCTATCTATCTCTTGTTTCATACTATATAACGTCCCACATGGTGTACTTGAAATACTTAATTTCTCATGATTTGAACTTAGGTTCTCTACGAACTGATGGCTGCGTGAATTGCTCATTTCCGTCTGATACTTCACGACTGTATGTTACTTAATTACTTACTTAACATGTAAAGTCCTACCTGAATCTAATGCGTTCATGCTAATAGGGCATGACAACAATCATTCCAATTAAATCATTTCTCCTTAGCTCTTATATCTTTTGTCATGAAAACACTAATTCTTAATATCACATAGAGCTTCTGTTACTCCTCACGTTTAAGCTGTCACTATTGTACTTTGTACAATAGCCAATGGCCTTCACTTTCCATTGACTTGTGTATACCTCAGGTTCTTCGGTTACTCTTTATAATATAACACTTAAATGACTTTATAAGATATATCTTACTAGATATTTTCTTAGCTCCACATTCTAGATCTTATTCTAGCATTCATTATCATATCTTAACTAACTATTTGACCATCTCTCTTTCCTCCTTACTAAGCTCCCACTGCTTATGAGCTCCTTCTTTCGAGTGCTCACATTTTCGACTATCTATGGGTTTAGGACTCATAATTTATAGCTAACTTCTTCATATACGTTCACCATCAACCAATGGCACTCATACTTAGGATGTTAATTCTATGTAGTTATTTTTTTGGCGATCCTTCTCGATTGACTAAAGAATTTTAGGACAAGGTATTTATGTTAAGCCTGTCTGTATGCATCTTTATGCCTAAACTGTGTTCTTTATTATTAACATTGTCACTGGTTAATTTGTTTTGGTTTATGTTTGTACACGTTTTACACCTTTAATTTCTTTGCTACTATAAATACGGTTACTGTCTTTTACGCTGACTAGTCTTTCCTTACCTACTTGCACTCTAGAATACTCCACTTCAGTCATCCCTCGAGTCTTATCCTGTCAGGTGATGTCCCGGTCTTAACAATATCAATATTCTTAGTTTTCTTGGTCGTCTCTAGGTTATACTTCAATAAATCTCTTTTCAAGTCATCCTATGCATTATCTTTGATGGTGCGCTGCGAAGGAAAAACACACAGGTCACTATCATTATCTTCCTCCCCTTATCATATAATAGAATTCTAGTCTTATCCCAACTCTAAAAAAAACGTACTATTCCGTAGTACCATTGAAAATCCATCTTATCATTATACACTTCTGTAATTGTTTATTTGGTATCTTTTTCTATTGTCGTCCTATCTCAACAGTTCCACCTCCACCTTTCACTTGATATCATTTCTGTTTTCTTTCCCATTCTTAACTATTTATGGAACTTGCGGTTCCTCTATATCTGGCATTTATGTTGAGAGGTATTATCTTTCAATTGTCTCTTACCATGTCTTATGAGATATTACTATATTATGGTTTCACTTGTTCTTGGGGATATCTTGAGGCGGTTAACGAGGTCTACTATGGTATAATGAAGGTTGGGAGGGTGGGGTTTGGTCCCGAAACCTTTCCAATGTGCTGACCTCACTAGCTACCCATGTTGTACTTGCACGTCCTGCTCATCTATAAGCCTGGGACTCTCATGTTTACTAGTGTCGGCTCCCACACTAAGCTAATTCTGCTAGGTACTATCTAAATTGTCTCATGTTTCATCTTAACTCTTGATCTGTTTTCTGACTATCGATCATACTACCTCTTATTGTGAACCTTCTCTAGAGTCATGCTCTCTAAATACTCCATCATGTAGCCTATATACTTCTTCCGACTAGTTTCTGTTGTTTAACCGTCTTAAGTCTTTACTCTCTCTAAGAGTCCTACTATACTCCATTTGTTATTCCTCCTTATGATGTTTACTCCACTACATAGATTTCCTTCTTATATCAATTCCTTAAAATCCTAATATCTTTACACCCCTGGAAACTCCATGAACTTCGATTGGTTAGGACATCTCTACTAAATTTCTTGGTTCGGGTGCTACTCTCTATCTATTTCTTCTTTCTCAATACAATGAGACTCTTATGAGTTATATACAATATTCCTGAAAGTTGTTCTCTCTGGTCCCTTCGTACTTTTGAGTCTTTACTCCATTAAGGGTTTCCAATTCAACGATGGCTTCTAGATTTGGCTCGACTTATTGTGACCTCAAACTATTCTATCTCATACTTCTTATCTATGTTCTGTTGAACTCATTGGTTTGGCTGTCTAGCCGTCCCGCAATTCATCTAATTTGTGAAATGCACTTCTTCACTGATTCTTCTCCTTACTGAGCTCTAAGCGGAGGGGTGAGTATATGCATTCCATTGAGATATGTCAATACGTATTTCTGTTATTTACTATTTGTTCCATTGGAAGCTACATCGAATTTTCCATGTCTTAAAGTTCTTTAATATTTATGAATCAACCCAAAGTCTTCATTTACTTAATGTCCTCAAGTTACATTATATATTCTTACTATGTAGACTGAACTTCCTTATTACTATTCGTATCCTTTTGAATTGTTTCTATATTCTATCTATAAGATTTAGGTTATGTTACCGAGGCCAGTAGTCATTTGTCTTATGAGTTTCCTTCTGGATCTCAATTTCTTACTATAGGTCACAGCTATGGTACTATGTCCTACTGTCCGTACTAGTACTTTTGCTAACTTCTTAGTGTATTCAATTCTCATGGGTCTGCTCTTTTAATTTTACATGGGTTCCTACTGGTATTGGTATGATCTATGGATTCTCACTAGTATTGTGAACTTGCTCATATAGGCTGGGGACAGGTTCTTATTTGTCTGACCTTAGAAGCCTCATTAGTCTCTTTCTGGGTGAACCATCCTTCAAAGTTTGCTACCTCTTTGTTAAAATATAACGGTAAGAATACTAAGTTTTCGTACAGTTGTCTTTATCTTTGCTAGTAAAGGCTGAGACATGTATCTACATCTCGATGAGTATTGTTGTCTTTGCTCTGTATCCTCTGTCCTGGTATAATCTATTACTCATGTAAGATAGATATGAGATAGATTCCTTCAGGATAATTTGTCCAACCGGTATTACTGAGGGGTGAGGATCTGGGTAGCTTAGGGTCATATTATATCGGGTTTGTTGGGGTAAGGTAACTAATCATCTCCACTACGACCTTCATTTATTTATTTGCGAGTCTGAGTTTGAGGATCTAGAATTTCTTCATCCTTTTTGGCATTTCTTGTCTATTGGAACTCCCATGTCTAATCTCGATTTCTTGCTTCTTTTATCTTTCTAACTATCCTTCGCTACTCAGGGAAACTTGCTATCTATATGAGGTACTCGAAGGCTATTAGATAAACTTGAAGGAATTTTCTAAGGAGAAAAAGAATCTTACTTGGATGGAAGAACCTTTTTTAGGCATACTCGACATTTTACTCTTGCTCAAGCTTATTCTATTTTCCTTTTTACAATAAGTTCTGGCACTATCTTATCTATATGATCTTGTATCTGTATCTCTTATTGCCTCTGGTTGCTTAAGCATCTATGCATCTTTCCTTACTTTTCTTCTAGTTTTCTCTTTCTCATTTTTACTCTCTTGGGTGGATATTCTTAGAGCTTTACTATCTAGTTCATAACTTATCTTGAGCTTCAATTGATCCACCAAGATAACTATAGAAGGTTTCTCAACTTGGGCAAATAGTATGTTATTATTATAAGGGAAAATAATCGAAAAGCTTGAGAATTTCTTACTAACTTGTCTATAGGGCTTGAGGACGTACTCGGGGATCGGATACTGGAGAGGTAGTACCTCGCATACTAAGTATACAAGACCCCAACACTCTTCCCACTGCAGTCACTGACTCTCTATACCATGCTCTGATACGATCATTATAACATCCTCGCTCCGGAGATGCTACTGGCAGGGAATATGCCGTCTTATCCCCTAAGCCTCTGAATCTCTGACATATGCTAATCTTAACTTAAATATAAACTCATGTATGAGACCATTGCCCAATTCAACAAAATAAATTTACAATACTTCTCATACTAAGTACTCAATTGTACTACACATTACAACTCTGACAGTGAACACTTATAATACATTACATATGCAATTTTTACTATACATCATGTATGTTACATGACCTTCCCTGACTCTGCCTGAACTAAACTCTCTCTCTGACTTGACCTGGTAGACTGAAAACCCTAGTGACTACCATCAGTATCCATCCTCCCGAGCTTATCCTCCAGGTAAATCTGTAAAACAAAACATTGGGAGTAGGGGGTTAGATCGTTTGAATGATCTAGTGAGTGGACAATTTTAAAAAATATGTATTTAAAATATATTTGAAGGAACCTCGGCTAACGCCCTAAATACGGAAAAGAAAGTCTGATATTTAAAATAATAAAATGAAAAATCAACATAAGTAAAGAGTGTCCACTCACAGATATGGAGTCCCGCTAGCATTACTTTACTTGCCGAAGGAATTTGCTGTTCATGCGATGACCTTTAATTGATAACTTTGATTTGAAAATAGACTAAGGAATAGATTACGAAATTAGGGTAAGTTTATCTATTCAAGTATTTTCTATCACTTCAAGGCGTATCATACTTATATTATGATGTAATGTTTGTATGCGAGCTAATACGAGACCCTTAGGGTGGCCTCTAACGCGCTAAGGTAAAACTGGAATAAATTGAAACTGGTTTAGGGAAATTCTGATCACGAGTCGCAACACTGTCCCTTGGGCGTCGTGACGCCCACATGTGAATATGAACCAGTGAGCATCATCTGCCCTCGCGTCACGCCGCAAGTCCTTGGGCGTCGCGACACTCACATTATAGAACCGAATCTGTGAAAATTTCTCAGTACGCGTCGTGATGCTAGCCTATTATTCAGCATCCAATATTTGCTTCCTAATGTCTATCTTACCAAAATGTATTTGAACACCCTCACACTACAACTATATATAAATAATTCTTTAACTTCAATATTCAAGCATGTTAAAACAACACTCCATCATCAATTTAACTCTTTAATCTCATAACACCAACTTAGCTCAACTTTAGGATTTCTAAAAATTTAGACCTTTCTTAATATAATCATTTACATGTTCATTATCCCACAAAATGCAATCCTTAGTAGGTCATTAACATCAACATAGCATCGTATCATCAAAATTCCTCAATCTAAGATTTGGATCAAGTTGCTCTTACCTCATTTCATTTGATTTTCCTCATCACTCAAGTCTTCCATGGTTGTTATTCTTCTTCTTGGCTTAATATATAAGGATTGACATGTGTTTCCTCTTTTTTCCTTCTTCTTTCTTATTTTTTCTTTCTTTTTTCTTCTTCTTCCTGACGTTTCTCTCTTCTTCTCTAAATTTTGGGATTAATGAATAGTGTCCCTTATATATAATAGGGGCTAATTGGCTAATTTTGTAAAGTTTTAAAATGAAAAAGTTAGAATTTTTTAGATATTTTGAGAATTCTATAGATGGGTCCACGAGCACTATTCATCTGAAATAATAAGTTATATTTTCGACCTATTTCTGGTTCATATTTGGATAAATATTCAACGTGGAAGTTATAGGTCTCGATCTTAGCTTTTCGATGATATAAAGTTCATAAAAATCGGGGATTGTATGAAATAGTTATGGCCCAAATACCATGGCTGTCCGGAGTGGAATATCGTACTATTTCATATTGGAAATTCAAAGAATTTACCAATTGTCCCCAAAGTCATTTCATGAGTGTATATGTGTTCAAACATAACACTCGTCCCATAATCTAACAGTAGTCAAAATTACCAGACGTTATAGTATCTCATAATTAGAGTCAGGTCATAATGTCTGTTATACCCTTCTAATTATTTTTACCTTAAGTATCATTGATTCTCTAATTAATAATTTATTCATAACAATTATGAATGTCAATCTTTCTATTCGTAATAGAAAGACTTGAGTGCTCTAACCGTTCAAATACCGAATCAACCTTTAAGGAAGATATTCATCTACTTTTCGCAAGAATGAGTGAATTCCCTATCTATATAAAACAACCCATGCTACATATTGTTAGGGTTGGTGCTCGGAGCGCCAATCCGGATCGTATTTATGTCTGATTCATGAATATGAGCAATACAGTTTTCCATAATATTACTTATTTATGGTTGCACCTCTTGTCTTTTATTATATATATTTGATCTAATTCGTTAGATTGAAATTAAATCATGTTAAATCCATGGCCGTGGTATACTTCAGAAGAAAGTTCCGAGTGTTATTTAGAAGATTACTAATGGATACGTCGACATGATTATACCTATAGAGATTTGACGTTTATATCTATATCTCTAGGATAATCCGGATGCCTGTGACAGAGGGATTATACGTATGCAATGACCTCGACTTGTATGATTCAGCGAGTTTATCCGTGGTCGTCATAATTTTCGGGTGGGTGAATTATGGACACGAAATTGGATTTTGTGACAGATATGCCTGAATCTAGAGAGTCTCACTAATGAAATATACTCGTAGAGCACTAGGACAACTTTTATGAAAAATAGAGATTATTTATAAATCGTTTAACCGTTAAACGAAGAATACATGCGAAGAGACCTAATGGTCATTTCCTAATTAATGTGTATTTGTATTTATTATTTGATATTATTAAATACACATTAATTAATTGTCAAATTATGATATTTGACATATATCATTAATATATGTATTTGAGATATTTAATGTAAATATAATACATATATTTAAGATATTTATATTTAATTAATAAATAATTAAATTAATTAATATAAGAAATATCTTTAATAATGATTTCACTTTTAAATGGCATGGAATGAGTGGATACACTTGTTTCATTATATTAAATATTAGGAAATGGCATGTTTTGATAGGTTCACTTGTAAGTTTACTTTATATAAGATAAATTTTATCTTTTAATTAAGTAAACTTGAACTAATGGAAGTGAAACAAATGCAAGCCTTGTTGTTTTATTTGTGTGTCTCACGGAAAACTCAAAAAACAACATATAAATTTCATTTTCCATGTAACACAAGTTTTTCCAAAAATTCTCTAAGTTAAAATTGAGAGAAAAATGAAGAACAAAAGGAGAAAGCTGAGAAACTTGGAGTTTTTGTAAGTTATTTCCAATTTTCTTCAACTAAGAAATTGTTTCTACGTTTCTATACTTCGACTTGTGTAGTTTAGAATTTTCTGTAATTTTTAATTATGTGAATTGTTGTGATTGGAAACTTGATGGAGGTGTTTTACATGTATGTTTAATTAATAAGCTTATTTGATTAATTAGTAATCAAAGTTGCCATTCTAGAATTGCTTAGCCATTCATAAATAACCTAGAATTGTTCTTAAGTTATTTCAATTTGTGAGACTTGTTTGGTGAATTAAAGAATTGGATTAAAGTATTGAATTTGTTTAATTTGGTTTAATTTGTCAATTTGGGGGAATTATAAAATTAGGGTTCATAACCCTTTCCAAATTTGAGGATTTTCATATATGTGATTTAATTTGATGTATATATGATGTATAGTAAATTTGGGATTGATTGGATTTGATCGTGACATGTTTTGAACTAAAAAGGGCCAAATTACAAATCCTGTAAATTATTGGGGCTGTTCGGCAATTTCAGAAAAATTTGGAATTTTATTGCAAATTGTATTGTCATGTATTAGACATGTATAAATCATTTTGGGATTGATTTTGGATCACTTAAATATGTATTTGATAATTTGAGGACCAAAATGATCAAAATGCAAAGTTTATGGGTTTCACGGTAATTAATGATAAATCTAGTTTTTCAGATAAAAATTCAATTTTTATTTATTGAGTAATTAGAATAAATTTTTTATTTTAATTGCCCGAGAAAAATATTTATCGGAAATTATTTCGGAGTGAAAATACGCGAAAACGGTGAAAAACGGCGTTACAAGGTAACGGCTGCCCAAGCAGTGAACTGGTCACTGTTCGGGCAATCCACGAACTGTCCAAATATTTTTGGGGCTGACATGGGCAGTCCCCATGTGCATTGGTTGGTCGGTTCAGCCGGAAACGTGTTTTATGCTTTTTTATGGAAAAACGTTTTCGTAAAAATTTCGCGACGTTTCTATATTATTTATGTCGTAATATGATATCGAATAAATATGTTTAAGTGAAATATGAATGAATTGTTAATATTGGATATTGAATAATTTATTTGTAAGTTTAAAAATCTTAAACTACGATTTCGCCCGAACCGCGCTTCTTCCGTTGCGCCACCCTGATAAAACCCCAACAAAATGGTATTAGAGACAGTCTGATTCTGTACCTCTGATATGATTAGCCCTTTAAATTTGATATTTAATCTAATCTTTATTTTTTACATGCATGTTTTTATTTAATTTGATTAAATAAAGTGAAATACATCTTTTAGGAAAATCCCTGCTAAATAAGGATTTATAAAGTGACTGGTATTCAGAATACTTATTTCTTCATCCGCCTTGTCAATACGGTTGTAAATGTTTTCATGATGCTATGGCTGTAACGGGCCAAAGCTGTGCAGTTATGGTTGAAGGTAGTTCATTTACGCCGGTAGAACTTATATGATAAGAGACAAATTCAAGTGAAAGTGGAAATCTTGAACGTGCCAAAGCTGTCAGGACTACATTGGTAGCTTGAGTTTGTCATTGACAAGTGAAGCCTTGATACGCCTCCTTTAAACGTGCCAAATCTGTCACAATGAGAAACGGTCAGGACAAAATCAGGAGTCACAGCGAGTGTGATTGACAATGAGTTGTCTACCTGTTAATATACCTAGGATAAAACGTGCCAAAGTTGTGAGTCGAAGTATATTTATGGGGTCCACTTCCCATTTTGGAATTCGATTTAATTATTGAATTCTCATTTTCTGTTGGGGACTACAGTATTAAGTAAAGTAGTGGGAGGCACTGCTAGGTTAAAAATCCATAACTAATGCAGTGTGTAATATTATGAAAATCATCGCTTATGTTTTTTCCTTATTCTATTGTTTAGATAGAATTAAACTTTTATCTTATGCATACATATTTTATATATATTTCTAACTTCAATTATGGTTGTAGAATTCTAGAATAGGTTCTAGATTAGAATAGACTATGATATAATCATTCTAGGCATAATAGTTTCTTATACAATAAAGATTGACATTAATTGGTTATTGTCTCGAGATTCTTCACTGGCATTAAGAAAACCCCATTAGATATTTTTTTATCTGATAATGACTTTTCTTGGCTTTAGTGACATTTAGAGGTCACGTGTCAGACATTATTTGCTTTTCAATTATTTGTAAATGTTGTAAATAGTTGAAAGTAAATAATAAAGCTAGTAGTTGTGTATAAAATATCGATTTTCACAATACGACAACTGTAGATATTTGATATCAGATCTCCCGTCTAGTTATTTAAAATAATGTTGAATGATTGTTTTGATATTTGATATCAGAACTTGCAACTATTGAATAGTTACTTGTTCTATATAAAATATTTTAATACAACTAGTAGTGTCATTGACTAATAGATAAACATTAAGAAAAATATTCGGTTAAGTAAATAACTTAAAACATTGTTTTATGTGATTTTATCACTTAAGTATTAGATACGTATTCCATATGGTAAAGGATAGTCTGATACAAGATCGCACCTCATATCCTTATCCATTTAATGAATATTGTATTCGGGAAGGTGATTAAATCTCATTTAGCCAATGATTCTCATTGAACCAGAAAATTTATTAAACTGATATAATTAATGTATTTACTTTAATGAGTTGTAAATTGCTTAAGGTAGATTTCTTTACTTCGTAACTTAGTCAATGAATCGTCATGACTTAGTTACGTGTTTCTGATGAAACGCGGATAGAATATTTTGACTGGTTCAAAAATATTCCATCTGAAGTTTTGAAAAACCGTATCTTTAAAATTCATCGTGAGTCTTTGAATTGTTCAAAGATGTTTGATATGATCAAACATATGAATTTAAGGCAGTTAGTTCTATGGTTATTGAATGAATATCACTATAAGAAAACTATAAATTAGCGACGGAATAATCTGTTTCAAACATTAGCAACGAAATTGAAATGGATTAGGACTTTAGCTACGAAATTTAACGACGGGAAAAAATTTCGTAACAAATAATGGCGGCAATAAAATCACGGGAAAAATGCGACGGAATAACTACGGATTTGGGACGGAATTAGATTCTATCGCTATATAGCGACGGAATTAGAGACGGAATTATGAATCCATCGCTATTTAGCGACGGAATTATAAATCCGTCTCTAAAGTAGTGACAGAATTATTAATCCGTCGCTAAATAGCGACGAAATTATGAATATGTCTCTATTTATAGACGGGTTATAATTCCGTCGCTATATTTAGAGACGGATTTCAAATCCATCTCTATAGTTATAGACGGAATTTCAAATCTGTCGCTATAGTTAGAGGCGGAATTAGAATTCCATCTCTAAATAACGACAGATTCATAATTCCATCGTTAAATGTACTTAAATAAAAAAAAAGTTTCCCTTTCTTTTTCCCCCACTATCTCCAAATACGTCTCTCTCAAATCACTAATTCTCTTCTCACTCTCACTGCCTTTCAATTCTTTTCTCACCCAAAAAGTTTAATTTCTCCCTCGTTGAACAACCAAAATCAACACGCATGCCACATCTCAAATTACTTTGCTTCTTCTTCTTCTTCTTTGATTCTTTGTGAACCAACCGTCAAGAACCAACATGACGGTTTCTTCTCTTATGGCGTTGAACGACCCATCAAAAATCATGTCTATATTGGGGTTACTAAGTGCGGATCCTTGAATCCGAATGAGAAGAGAAAGAACTGGGTCCTCTAGAGAGCGCATCCCAAGTTCAATTTACTTTCTAGGGTTTTTTCAATTTAGGTTCTTCTCTATTTGGCTAGGCTTGTTATGCTATTCTCCATCATCAAGCGCAGCCGCTACTGTGTCACCGTCGTTGTCCTTTTCAAATTCAAACTCTACGCCGGCTTCTGAAGAAGAGCAATATCATAATATTAATCATCTTCATAATAATTTTGGTCATAGTCATTATCGTGCTCATCAATTTGAACGGCCGAATTTAGAGCAGCAAAACGCTGACGTTTCATTTGACGAAAATTTCACTTATTTTGGTGACGCTTTAGGTATTCGGTTAGTAATTTCATTTCATCTTCTAAGTATCTTGACTGTATATCAATTGTAATGGTTCAATTTTGTTTACCATGATTAAAAATTCAATTGTGTTTGTTACCATTTTTTAATAGTTATTCTTACTTATTATTTAAGTTGAGTCACACCAGTAACTATTTTGGGAAGATGGTTGCTCAAAAGACAGAATTCAATCAATTATCCGTACAGATTTGAATAATTGATTTGTAACTACATCTGATAAGCTTATTAATATGATTATAATTATTGAATCCACAATATTACAGTGTCGATGACTATGATATTGAGGGTGTATGTTGAGCAGTCTAACCTATTGTTTATGCAGAAAGTGAAGGTGAGCTGCCACTGCTTTTACTTTTATTATGGTGCATGTTTTCTAAGGTTAATTAGCATAGAATAATAGTTAGATTAATGATGGATTGTTACATTTTTTAATAGTCATGAGGTTTAACTGCATGATTATTTCTCTCAACAGAGATATTTTGACTCAACTTTGTTCTCATAACTCAGATTAGTGCGGAAGAAACTTCTGTATTACATTTTTTAATAGTTAGATTAGTGCTGTTTGGCAAGCTGCACAGGCAGCATCTACTGTTCCTGCGGAAGAAACATTTGTATCTGATGATCACTCACAAGCTGCTGAAGGAACTTCAGATGATAGTGACAGTGAGGCAGATGTTCGCCTTCATCCTAGAGTTGTATGTCATTTGCATGATCATCATTATGTGTCCTGATAGTTCTATGAGCTGCAGACTGCAGTATCACACTGTCTTGTTGTCACAGGTTGTCGTTGCTAAAGAGGCTGTAGGGAACCTGGGGGGATGGTATGGCAATTATCGTTGGATCAATTTGAAAATGAGAGCAGACGAATGATTCCCTTGAATAACGACCTATCATATCCAACCAAAAAGTTCACCAGGCAGAAATCTCCTCAGGGCTTACATAAAAAGGCAGGTGTTACTAAAACTATTAGTATTTTGTGCAGTTATACTGGGTAATTTACTATCATCTGTTGTACTTCCAAAACTATGAGTCTTTTCTGGTATTTATACTTTGTATTTTACTATTATATGTTTTTGAAGATTATTTTTGCATAACTTAGATGATGCATTGCAAAAACTTTGTATTTTCTAGTAGTTATGTGGGTAACGTACTCATCAAGTGTTCATGCAGATTATTTCTACATTACTTAGGCCTCGAAATTGGAAAGCTCCCACTAATAGGAGGTTTTTCTTTGATTCATATGAAGTGGGCGAGATTTGCTATGCAGCTGAGAAGATTTTTATGCAGGAACCCACAGTTCTTTAGTTGAGAGCTCCTGTTAAAGTCTTTGGCGATCTTCACAGACAGTTTGGTGACTTAATACGGCTATTTGATGAATATGGTTTTCCTTCTACTACAGACAGGAGACATTACGTAAGTGTGACATTTATACCACTTACAAGTTACAATAATAAGCTTGTAGGTTGTTTCACCAGCTAGTATTTTTTTCAGTTATATCGACTATTTATTTTAAGGAGATTATGTTGATCGAGGGCAGCACAACTTGGAAACCATTATTTTGCTCCTTGCTCTTAAGGCAAGTTTCTGCCTAGAATTACCCTACGTTTGATGTGATGTATAATTCTGAACCATATCTTTGTATTCTGCAATATGTATGCTTCCTATTAATTTATATACAACATATTTAACTGACTTAGTTGGTCAATTGGGAGGGGTGCCTTATATTACAAGTGTGGAATATTTGTTGATGATTAATTTATTTTGTGTTTCTGATTTAGGTCTTGAAAAAGCTCGTTGATGATGCGTCAAAGTTCTTAAATGATAAAGTGACTAAAGTTGTGGTCATAGTGGCTGCTTATTTAAATGATTCGCATAGGACAGCAACAACGGTACTATTAAGAAGTGCATTTTGAACTGAAAGGTCTGTCCAGAATTTGAATATTTGAGCAGTTCATTCATTTTACTTTGATTGCAGTCTTTGAGGTCGGTGATGGAGTGTTTGAAGTGCTTTCCACCTCAAGAGATGCACATTTGGATGGTGATGATTTTGTCAAGGTTGAACTCTTTTTCCGTGTCTTATTAATATATGTGCAGAACTGCATATGTGTGTGTTGTGTCTGTATTGATGCTTAATGGACTGACATTTATAGGTAATATGTGCTTAATGGACTGATATTTGTCGCATAATGTATGCAGAGGATTGTTGATTGGCTTGCTGCAGACTTCAAGAAAAATGAAGGTATTATACCGTGAGCAGAGACATAAGGAGGATTGACTTATATGTATTTTTTTATGTTTTACTTTTTTAAACATTATAAAGTTTATATAATAAAATTTTTATTTTACTATTTGTTGTGTTTATTTTATAATTTTCCTAATATTAAAAATATTGTTTAAAATTAAATTAATTTCTTAAAAAAATTAAAAAAATTATTTTATAAAAAAAAAAAAATTCGTAGGAAACTAGAAACGGAAAATAGAAACAGATTTCGTCTCCAATTAGAGACGATATTTCTTTCCGTTTCTGAACAGAAACGGAAAAATCTGTCTCTTATTACGTTTCGAATTAGAGACAGAATTTCCATCGCTAATTTGCGACAGAATTTTCCATCGCTAAATAGAGACGGAATAAAATTCCATCGCTAACTTTAGCAACAGAATTAACATTTCCGTCGTTATATTTTTTACGACCAAAAGAATAGAGACGGAATTTTTCCGTCTCTATTCCGTCGCTACCTATCATGTTGCGACGGATTAGCGATGGATTTTTCCGTCTCTACTTCACAGTTTTCTTGTAGTGTATGAATCTTACTCAATATAATTCTTCTACGATTCCATCTTGATGGAATTGGTTAGTGGGAGAAATCGAATCTTATATGATTTGATTCACTTGATATTGAGTATTACCGAATTAGTTTCAATACTCTTAGGGATATGCTCCAGAAACACTTGTTCATCCATTTAATTAATGTTCCATTAGTTTCTACAGTTACATATATGATATGTACAAGTATAAAATTTGAATCTTTAAAAGGTTTGAGATTTGAATCTTCCTTTTGTATAATGGCTATATAATCGATAGTACTTGCGCCTTGGAGGTATGAGTATAAGTTTATCTTTTATTCTATTTAATAGAATAATGTATTATATTTGATAGAATATATTTTCTACGATCCCGAGTAATAAAATTATTGTATTACTTAGTGTGTAACATCAGATGTTGACCATTGTAGAAAAGACTTGACTTATTGAAGTCAAATGTTAAAGTGATAAACTATAAATGGAACTACATAATTAATAAGATGAAAATACCCTTTAATTACTTCCATATAAGTGCAGTAGGATGTTAGAATCATTTGCAAAGTATTTGATACTTAATGGTTCTATTATTTTCTTATCGAAGAAAATTATCCTATAATTTATAGTGGGAACAATATTTGATATCGATTTCGGAAATTAGCATTAAACCATAGATCTAAGATTATTCATAGCTTACTACGATCAAGTTTAGAACTTGATTGAGCTTTCATTATGAATCGTTCTTAAAAATGTGGAAATGGTTTTCACAGTAAAAGCACAGTGAGCTTATTAAAGGTTTGACCTTTAAAGTATGACAGTGAGAAAAATTATACTCAGCAATTTATTGTAGATTCTGAGGAAACTTGTCTCTAAACGCATTAATTGAACAATTTAAGATCTGTTGGTTAATGTTGATATTAAATTGTGCAATTTAGCCAAAGAATACAAAGTGGCATTTTTTTGAATGACTTATTCGGATAAGAGATCAGTTGTGATTTCTTTGACTGAAGAGTACATTCTGGAATGGCCTTAGAGTTTGTATTCTGCTAAGATTAAAATTTGGTATATTAGCATATAAAGCCTATTGTAGACTTAGATGAGCTTTTTAGAAATTTATGTTTTCTAATTTTGATATCAGTCAGATTGTCTGATTTTATCAAAGTATAGAGAATACATATGATATAGAACGGTTAGTGGAAGCGTACAATTTTCTTTCTAGTATTTTACATCATAATGACATTATCATTATTAAGGTAATAATGAGATGTTTATGAGGTAAAAGGTTTACCTGAGTCTTATTTTCTCTGTGAAAGCAATGAGAATGCTCTCTATTATATTCAATATAAAGTTGTATATATGATATAAAACTAAGAGACTTGAGAGATGCTCCCATTAGTCGTACATTAGATATGATCTAATAAAGGACATAATCAGACTATCTGTGTGACATTTAGTATAATTGTTTGACAGTTAGTGTGTCTATAATTTATAATATTCATCTTTCGTGAATGATGATTCCTTTGTCGAAAGAGAAATTGATTAGAATGTCTAGTCAATCTAAGGCATCATAGGATGATGGCATAATGAACATTATATTAAATGCGATAAGAGATATCAATTTAATCGTAATTGTTACGAGTTATTTTGATATCCTCTTGACCATAAGATGTGTCTTGAAACATGTTCTTTATTATCTTTGAGATATTAATAACGAGTTTCTAATTAATGGTGAATAAAGTTCGCAACCATTAGGGTCAGATTAGTTTTGAGTCTAATTATGACGTTAGATAGTCTACGTCATAAAGAGTCAGAAAAGATGCAGTGAGAGTGTCACAGATGATTCCACTATGAGAGTGGAGTTAGTTGCAACTTATGAAGTTGCATAGTGACCTTGTAGATTAGAAGTTTAGAATTGGTGTTGTGTTTGCGGTTGTCTGCATAATATTTTGGATTTGATATAAAAATACTTGAAAAACTTAGTAGTTGTAGCACAATATTGATGTGGCATCTGAGTCATATTGATGTAGAACTTAGTTTCTACAGAAATATGAATGATGCTGGCTAAGGGAAACAATTGGGTTTGTTTAACAAACTCAATATGTCAAAAGTGGGCTTACTTGTTGTTGCCTACCTATTGAGCGCTAGGTGAGTTCTTGAGGGCCATGCATATGTGATACACATTAAGATGTGTATATGATACCGTGGATTGGCACTAGAGCAAGTGGGAGAAATTGCTAGGATTGGTGCTCGGTGCGCCAATCCGGATCGTATTTATGTCCGATTAATGAATACGAGCAATACATTTTTCCATAATATTACTTATTTATGGTTGCACCTCTTGTCTTTTATTATATATATTCGATCTAATTCGCTAGATTGAAACTAAATCATGTTTAGCGATATATAAATATTAGACAAAGACCTGATAATATATAATATAGTGCACAATTACAACGTAGCTTGTAATTGATATTGAGAAGTGACACTACTAGAAATATATTATCAAATTAAGTTCCTGGTCAAGATTTACTGACACGGGTCGGTTAGTAAAATATGTTGAGACCAGTACATGTCGTATATCGGACTTAGTCCGATGGTTTATCCCAATGAACCATGAGTCTTGGGAGACTCATATACACGTGTAGGTGTTTATTTGATAAATACTGAACGACTCACTGAAGATTACCTAATAGATGGTACACCAACATCAATAGGAATCATCTTGGGTTGAGTAGCATAATGATTTTTTGACTTGAGATACCACTGTGGATATATGAGTTATCCTCCACACTTAGATAGTAGTCACGTCACATATCTATTAAGATCAGACCTCCACCTGTTCGTTGGGTGTTGACTCATGCTCATGATATCCTGTGTGTATCAAGATATGATCCGTCAGTCATGTGTACAGGGCATATGTATTCATTATATGATTAGCAATCTGTTAAATCCATGGCTGTGGTATACTTCGGAAGTAAGTTCCGATTGTTTGATTGCTAATAGATACGTCGACATGATTATACCTATAGAGATTTGATGTTTATGTCTATATCTCTGAGATAATATGGATACCTATGACGAAAGGATTATACGTATGCAATGACCTCGACCTGTATGATTCAGCGAGTTTATCTGTGGTCGTCATAATTTACGGATGGGTGAATTATGGGCACGAAATTGGATTTTGGGATAGATATGCCTGAATCTAGAAAGTCTCACTGATAAAATCTACTCTTAGAGCAGTAGGACAACTTTTATGTATAATGGTGATTATTTATAAATTGTTTAACTGTTAAACGAAAAATACATGTGAATGGACCTAATGGTCATTTCCTAATTAATGTGTATTTGTATTTAATATTTGATATTATTAAATACACATTAATTAATTGTCAAATTATGATATTTGACATATATCATTAATATATGTATTTGAGATATTTAATGTAAATATAATACATATATTTAAGATATTTATATTTAATTATTTAATTGTTAAATAATTAAATTAATTAATATAAGAAATATCTTTAATAATGATTTAACTTTTAAAAGGCATGAAATGAGTGGATACACTTGTTTCATTATATTAAATGTTAGGAAATGGCATGTTTTGATAGGTTCACTTGTAAGTTTACTTTATATAATTTAAAGGTTATCTTTTAATTAAGTAAACTTGAAACCATGGAAGTGAAACAAATGCAAGCCTTGTTGTTTTGTTTGTGTCTCTCACGGCAAACTCAAAAAACAACATATAAATTTATTTTGTTTCATTTTTCATGTAACACAAGTTTTTCCAAAAATTCTCTAAGTTAAAATTGAGAGAAAAAGTGAAGAACAAATGGAGAAAGCATAGAAACTTGGAGTTTTTGTAAGTTATTTCCAATTTTCTTCAACTAAGAAATTTTTTCTATAATTCTATATTTCTACTTCTGTAGTTTAGAATATTCTCTAATCTTTAATTATGTGAATTATTGTGATTGGAATCTTGTTGGAGGTATTTTCCATGTGTGTTTAATTAATAAGCTTATTATGAGTAATTAAGCTTATTTGATTAATTAGTAATCAAAGTTGTCATTCTAGAGTTGATTAGCCATTCATAAATAACCTAGAATTATTCTTAAGTTATTTCAAGTGGTGAGACTTGTTTGGTGAATTAAAGAATTGGATTAAAGTATTGAATTTGTTTATTTTGGTTTAATTTGTGGAAATTATAAAATTAGAGTTCATAACCCTTTCCAAATTTGGGGATTTTCATATATGCGATTTAATTTGATGTATATATATTGTATATTAAATTTGGGATTGATTGGATTTGATCTTGACATGTTTTGAACTAAAAAGGACCAAATTACAAATCCTGGAAATTATTGGGGTTGTTCGGCAATTTCAAAAAAATTTAGAATTTTTATTGTAAATAGTATTAGACATGTATAAATCATTTTGGGATTGATTTCGGATCACTTAAATATGTATTTGACAATTTGAGGACCAAAATGATCAAAATATAAAGTTTAGGGGTTTCACGGCAATTAATGATAAATCTGATTTTTCAAATAAAAATTCAGTTTTTATTTATTGAGTAATTAGAATAAATTGGTTTATTTTAATTGCCCAAGAAATATATTTATTGGAAATTGTTTCGGAGTGAAAATACGCGAAAACGGTGAAAAACAGCGTTACTGGGTAACAGCTGCCCAAACAGTGAAGTGGTCACTGTTCGGGCAGTCCACGAACTGTCCAAATATTTTTGGGGCTGACCTGGGCAGTCCCCATGTGCATTGGTTGGTCGGTTCGACCGGAAACGCGTTTTATGCTATTTTGTGGAAAAACGTTTTCGCAAAAGTTTCATGATGTTTCTGTATTATTTTTAGTCGTTATATGATATCGAATAAATATGTTTAAGTGAAATATGAATGAATTATTCATATTGGATTTATTCGTAAGTTTAAAAATTTTAAACTACGATTTCGCCCGAACCGCGCTTCTTCCGCTGCGCCGCCCTGATAAAACCCCAACACATACCAAACCATGTCCCCGAAGTACATAGCTATTGGTCGGGATTGCTACACCAACCTCACCTTTGTAAATCAAAGGACATAGCCTTCCATGCAGGAGTTCGTAGTACACTCAGGATTCAGATTAATCTATATAGGACCATCTAGTAGATTGAAAGGAATTTCTTTATCTGACGGATATTATAAGAATCTCATTCTTATCTGGGTCCAGTCCTATATGATCAAATCATATAAAGTGCCTTCATTCTCATGTCTCCACATGGACGATCCCGGATCAAGGTCGCCATACAATTATAGAATGGACCATAGCTATAGACAAACCGCAACCAAAGTACTCGCTTTGTTTGCTCTCTATTGACTATTTTATATTACTAACTTCAGACTTAAATCATTTTGTGTATGACAGTCATACACTAAGTCTGAAGGCACATGAGTAATTTAGGATAAACAAGATTATTTACAATATGTGATATTAAACAAACACTTTGATAAATAAATAATACATCATTTTATTTCATAAAATATAATTATATTTACATTACATGAAGCTCTAGGGCATATATCCCAACATCAGTTACCTATATTCATATTATAATTAATTTAAACTAAATTGATTAAGTTCAAGTTTTAATTACGGTAACGTATTCCATGCAGGTATATTTCTATTATGTATGAAAATCGATTCAATGAATGTGATCATGCACTGCTGTTATTCCCAAGGCTAAACCCAAATTCCTTTTTCCAAGTTCTTAAGGGTTTACCACACCTATTATATTATTGGACAAACAATAAAAATGCATTAAGAATAGAGAATAATAAATAACCCAATCACAATCTCAATAGAGTAAAAGATTCAATTTCAGTCAATAACTATGCTTAGGATCAATTACAACCCTAGCCTAATGAATTAGTTACACATGATATTCAAATTACACAAATAATTCAGTATTACAGACCAAAAATACATAAATATAACTGAATGAGATAAAGGATAGAAAGAACTCGTGTTTAGGTCTTCTTCTTGAATCTTCGATACTTGTTGAATATGCGGTTCTTGCCTTGCTCTAGGTATTTTTCTCTATTTTATGTATTAGGATTAAGTTGGACTTGTTCTTTTATAGGGGCTGATGAGAGCGACGCACTGACCTGCGTCGCGATGCGCAATATGGATCACAGACGACATCCCATTTGAGCTCCAATTTTGCCAATTTTTCGCTCGATAAGTCCAAGTTTGTTGTATTATGATCCGGACCTACAAAACATACTAAAACACATTAAAACTTCACAAAGCTCGAAATAACCCACAAAATATAAGATAGAAGGGCGGTAAATATAGATAAATTGACGGCTTATCATACTCCCAAACATAACATTTTGCTTGCCCTCGAGCAAAAACCAAAAAGAATTAAAATAAACTAAACAAACTTAAAAAACTTAACCTAAGCTATTGTCGTAGGGATCATGATTGTATTTAGCGTATGCAACAAAACTTTAAACCCCTAGATGGCCTTGGCATGTAATAAGCCCTGAAATATTAACTAACTCTAATTTTAATTTTTCTTATCTAATCTAGTAACGACATGAATTATTTATTTATTTAAGTATTTTATTAGTAAAATCAAAGGACTAAAATTTTGTGGTCCTAAACCCTCCATTTTATAGGTAATTCTTTTGCCCTTCGCTCCCTTGAAGGTAGATGTCCTTCATTTGTGCTAGAAATACAAACCAAACTAAGCTTTAAAATTAGCCCCATGACCGAATGCTAGGGAAACGTCAAGGGTTCTTGAATTTTTCAGTTTGTAAGGTAATAATCTTTATTTCCATGCTTCCCTTGAGTTATTACACTACAATAAAAGGGACCTTAAGCGTCCAAACATTTAGTGTCGAATTTAAATTTCGACGCTAAAAGGTAACACTTTAGCGTCGAATCATAGTTTCGACGCTAATGGGTGGACCCTTTAGCGTCCATCAAATATTTCGATTCTAAAAGATCCACCCTTTTAGCGTCGAAATAGAAATTTGATGCTAAAGGGTGGACCCTTTAGCGTCCAAAAATTTTGTCGACGCCAAATGGTGGACCTTTTAGCGTCAAAATTACTGCTTGACGCTAAAGGGTTGTCGTTTTAGCGTCGAATTTCTATTTCGACGCTAAAAGGGTGGAACTTTTAGCATCGAAACGTATTTTGGACGCTAAAAGGTCCACCTTTCGTATCGAATTATAAATTCGACGCTAAAGGTTAATTTAAAATTTTCAAATTCCCCTTTTAAAAATATGAATTTATCACCTAATAAAATTAGATTTAAATTTTTGACATTTAGCGACGAGTTTGCGAGGCTAAAGGGTAAATTTAAATTTTTCGAATTCCCGCTTTCTAAATTTTAAATTTATCCCCTAATACAATTAGATTTAAATTTTTGGCAATTAGTCACGAATTTGCAACGCTAAAAGTCAAAAAGTTCGGAGCTAAAGATCAAAACTTTGGCGGAAATAATTCCCGCTATTTGAGGGCATTTAGCGACAAAAGCCTATTTCGTCGCTAAATGTTATTTTTTCCTATAAATTCATTTGCTCTTTCATTTTTCCGATTCTCATTTTATTTCTCTCATACTCTTATTTCCTCTCTAAAATTCCTTTTTCCTTAAGTGTGTTTGATATTTTATATTTTATATTAACATTTATTTTCTTAGGGGAATATGAAGATGAAGAAATGGTGAAAATGAAGATAGTGAAGAAAATGAAAAATAAATGAAAGTGAAGATGAAAAATATGAAAGTGAATATGGAGAAAATATAAAGAAATTTGTATTTTATCATTTTGTTTATTATTTTATTTTTTTTATGATAAATTTTGTAATTTTATTTTTATATCAATAAAAATATCATTATTATAATTTTTTAATAACAAATTCGTAATAATTTTTTATAACAAATTTAATTATATTTGTAATGAAATTAGTTTGAAATTAATTTGTAATAATAATTTTCTTATACCTTTTAGCGTCGAAAATATATGTCGCCAAATACGTTCTTTAGCGTCGAAAATTATAATTTGTCGTCGAAATAGTTTTGATGTAAAATATTGTACTTTAGTGTCGAAATTTTTTATTTTGAAACTAATTGTCTTTCTCGTCCACGTCTTTGCGTCGAAAAGTTTTGACGCTAATAACCTTTAGCGTCAAAATTGTATACTTTAGCGTCCATATTTTTCAACGTTAAAAACCTTATTTTTTGTAGTGTTATTTTGGCTGATGTGTTACATTGGTGAGTTAAGTGTCATCTTGTTGAGCTCTTGAAATGGGTATGTTTTAGGGTGTTGAAAATCTTATGGGGTACTTTAAAAATTGTGGATTTTTTGATGATCAGACATTGTTCAAAGAATTGTTGTGTGACTATTATGACTTGATGAAGGAAAACTAATTGTAGGGCAAAAAATTATTTTGCGCATGGATAGGAGAAGCTAGATTCGGTCAAGGGTGTAATTGGTGGGTTTTGTAAAATAAGTTGATGTGCTTGATAAAGGATGGTGTTAGGTAGATAGGTTACAAAATTATGGTGTTATATTAATGAAGTTTAGAATGGATAATATTAATTTGAAAGCTTGGTTGAGGGTATTATCATTTGATTGAGATTTCGACTAAAGGGAAGGTTTTAGGAGATGGTGTTTCTATAATGAGCTATGAACACGATGTTGATGTTAGGTTGAAAGATTTTAGGTGTCATGTTGTTAAAGTGAAGAATGGAAAAGTTTGGTGTATTGTGTAGATTCGGTTACGGTGGAAAGTGTGTGGTTATTGTGAGATTGAGATGCATTATGTTGGAACTGACATGATATTTGATTGACAGATTCGTTTGGTTGTAAGCTGTTGATTTGGGAAGTGTCAAACCTATGTGTGTATTGATGATTCATCATAGAGAGGGACTTTACGGAAGGTCTTAATGCTTAATTATTTAGGAGTTAAAATACGTTTAGATAATGTTTTTATAAAGAATAAACCTGAAATCCGGCCCAGTACTTATTAGTTATAACCTCGTAACTTTGGATATAAGATTTTAAATATTTAACCTAAGTAAGTAAGTCATATAAAAGAAAAAATGTAATAGGCAAACCATTCATAGGATAATTCTCGTTTTAGGCTACTTTTATCTTAAAGGCATTATCGAAAAGAATCTTACCCAATTTTTGTTATGGTTGGTGTTCGAAGCGTCAATTTCTTATATATTTCCCGGTAAATACTTATGTAAATATTTTATTATGAATAAAATAAACAGTTTCTATTATAAAATATCTCTTTATATATGGTCAAGACGTAATTGACCTTATAATGATTAGTTATGATACATTTGCAAAAGCGTTGCAACTGACATTGCGTTGTATCATAACAGTATTATATCTTTAACAGTTCCTGGTAAAGGTTTACTTTACTTGGTCAGCAAGTAAACCCGTTGAGACCGGTACATGTCGTATATTGGAATCTTAGATTTCAATGGTTGATTCTTAATGAACCACGTGTTGGACAATTATGACCCATAGCATCACTATTTGTACAGAACATGGTGTTGTTGTACAAATTAACTATGTGACAAAGGAAATTGCTCTTTTATCATTTGTAATTAGATTACCAAGATATATAAATGATAAAAAGTCTTTATGATTAGTTCCGGATTGAGATGATATAAGACAGTATCAATCCACGAAGGTTTAATCATTAAATAATACATAGTCGTAGTATTATCGAGATAGTCGATAATGCGGAATAGACTAGTATTACATTTGTGCGCGTTGTGGGAGAATAACGGCATAGTTCTCATATATTTGGGTATAGGATACTCATGCAAGTGTAATAGGAGGTTGTGTTTACCGATGGTACGGAAACAGCTTCGCTCTGGATAGACCCCTCGGAATCTCATTGGTAGTATGACTGTGTGTTTATGGGAGTCTGAATCAGGGTAGGTGTATTTGGTCTTAACTTGAGACTTGCACCGCTAATACTTGCGACAATCAATATACTTTGGTTTTGGTCGTCCAGGGCTTTAACCGGTTCTGTGTACGCCTCTTCTGGGTATATTGAGAATCGTAGTGTATTGGGTGTGATGTCAAGATGGAAGTATCACTCCAGTCATAGTGGAGATGATGGTCACGTAGGATACGGAACTAGTACTCTTATGAACTGCAGTCATCGGGATAATATGACAAGGTCATGATTATCCGATTATAGAGACTAGTTACCAAAGATCCAATATGTGCTTCGTACGGGACAGACACAATTCCAGCCCCAGGCCTAGCACGTGACATCCGATACTGGATTGCAATACGTTATACTACGTATACTACGCCTGATATATATTACATATTCCTTTAAGAATATTTCTGGAGAATTGGGTAGGCACGGTGCTTTGCTGGAAGCCAACCACTTCTTGTAAATCGGTAAAAACGTAGTACTAGATACGTACGTATTCGGATAGTCCGACGACCGGATTTACTGTCAACATATCTGGGGATCTCATGGGTCGCTTCCCGTAGATTCACCGATGACGTATGACTCGCACATAATTAATCTGGGATTAATTAATAGAAAGAGAAAATTAATCTGGGATTAATTATGGAGATATTTTATCTGAGATAAAATATTATTTAAAGAGAGATAACTATTAATTTGGAATTAATCGATAAAATAATATATTCGATATATTATATGAAATTAGATTTCGACGCGGAATTAAAATTAGATTTTAATTCGGGCGAACGAGTTAATTTAGAATTAATTCGCTAGCGACGTGAATAGTAATTTTACTAGGCATAATTATTTAATTAAATTTGATTTAATTACGTCGCAACGGAAAATTCGTTAATTCGGAATTAGCGAACCCGAGCCCGGGAGTGTTTGCGGGCCTACTCGCATTTCGAATCAAGTGGGGCCCACAAGTCACATCAAGCGTCACATCACTAGTAAACTTTATCACTTTAATGTGATGGAAGTTGTTGGTTGATGGTTGAGTGCTAAACACTCAAGTGTGATGTTTTGAATGACTAATACCATTTATTTATTTTTGGTATATCATTTGAATTGATTTTAGAAATCAAAACACAAGACAACTTCATCTCTTTCTCCTCTCCAAACTCTCGGCCTAAGGCCATTTTTCTCTCCTTTTGGTTCTCCTTTGCCGAGAACAACAAAGAAGAATAAGGAAGATTTGTGGCAAATTTTTCCAATGCTAGCACATGAAGAGTCATCCAAAGGTGATAGGGAAACAAACCCTTGAGCATGGAATCACCATTTACAAAGCTTGGAGCTTGGAGCACACATAGAGGGCTTGACCGAATTCCATGGAGCACAAAGAGGGCTTGGCCGTGAGCTTCAAGGAATGAGCAAATTGATTTTGTGTTCAACGCATCGCAAATCCGATCATTGTAAGTATGATTCCGCCATACTTCTTTATTGTATTCACATTGATTTTCATTGCATGAATGATCTTTGGACTATAGTTGAAACCTAACAATGGTATCTTGAGCCTTGATTAAGCATGAAAATGAATTAGGGTAAAATTGGGTAAAATTGATTTGAGCATGTTTGGATGAAATTGATTGTTTGAGTATGCTTGAATGATGATAACATAGTGTTATGCATGATCAATTTGATGAAAATTGAATTGGAATAATTTTTCCCCAAATGTTTGGCTTGGCCGAATGTGAGCTTACCATAATGTCTTGGTGATTTTTGTTTTTTGAATCATTGGATGAGTTTGAAAGACTTGGGAAATGTTGATTTAGGATTTAATTGGATTGAATTCGGAATCGGACAATAAAACCCTAATTGCTGTGAGTTGAAGCAAGGAAAATGAATTGATTTTTTGATTCAATTGTGTTGGACATGTGTGTTGATGATAATTAGCATAATTAATGTGTAAATTGGTATTTTGGAAATATTAATTTGACTAATTAATTATGGCTATACACTTAGATTAATTTAATTGTGAAATTTGGAATTTTGTGATTTAAATAATTGGGCTAAATTTGGAATTGGACTTGTAAAGTTGTATTTGGGCTTAATGGGCTTGGTTGGGCCAAGTTTGGTTTAGGTTAATTGGTTGGATCCAATTGGGCCCAAAACCATAACCATAAAGTCCAAATATAATTAAATGGACCTTTAATTTTAATTGGGCCTAATGGGCCTAAATTGGTTTCTTGGCAAATAAGGGTGATTCCTTAAATGGGCTTTGGTATTTGGGTTTGACCCATATTGACCAAAGTCCATGCCTTATGAAATTAATTGAAAGCCCATTGGACTTTAATTAAATTGACATTGGATGTTAATTGGGCTTTGAGACCCGTAATGATTAGATTTAGAATCTAAGTCGTAAAGGCTCGTTAATAAAGTGTAATGATTTAATTTGGAATTAAATATATAATTAGTATTAAATACAAATTAAATTGGATTTAATTTGTAGTTTAATATAATTCGAGAATTCGTACTTTGAGTACTTATTCTTAAAACGAGTCGGACTCCCGCCAAAATAAAATCGTTGTTTGAACATTGGATGGTCATTAATTTTAGATTAATTAATTGGATTAGATTGATTGATAACATATTTGTGTGAATACATGGATGTGATGTATGAATAATGTATATCGGATGGATATTAGATGGGTGAGGGCAATTTTGGAAATTATTGTAATAAATTTAGAATTTATTAAATTGGACCTGCGTGTCCAGCCTATTACCTCTTGACTCTTTGTATTTCTCTTCTCACCTATTCCCCTCAATGTAATGAGGTTTCTTTAGAAGTGTTATGTAATTGGGTAGAAGTCAGATTTGTGCTAGCGGGCGAGGGGAGAGAGGAAATGGAGAGATTTGTTCTAGGAACAAAGTGTTTTAAATATTCATCTGTATATCATTATTAATTTATTTACGCGCCTTATTATGTTTTTAGAATGCATGTTTAAGGGTGTATGATGAGACCTAATCAAAGATAATTAATTGTTTGCCAATTACACGAAAAACCCTCAACATATATTAAGCGTTTTTCCTTCCATTGAATGATTCATTCTCAAGATCCAAAATTGGCACTGGTTTGTTGGCCAAAGTCAAGGCCTTTGTCCATCGCGGATGTGTTTGAATCATGAAGGCTTTGTTCCATATCGCATGTTTTGTCCAAGTTGTGATTTGTTGGCCGAAGTCAAGATCATTTCTTTTCCATTGACATCGATTACGAAGCTTTCCAGGTCAATGGGTCCCGCTTAACTGGATATATTGGCATATATAAGATATATGTTTCGGACTTGGATGTCCACCTACTACATCTAGGAATTGGATGAGATCCAATTGATCTTAGAGATCTACCTAGTTAAATATCATACAATTTGTTGGCCAAAGTCAAGTTTGTGTTTATTTAATGGGATCCTAGCCCACTAGGAAACAAGGTTTCCCGAGTACTCAACAGAGGGTTAGAGGTTCGCGACCGAAATAGTGGGAGGCAAGTATTAAATTTGCAATTTCGTCTAGATACTTGCCAATACGCGCTCATTTCATTTTTCGTCATTAACGTAAATATTTATTAGTTGGACTAATATTTAATCGTTGTTTTAAATTAAACAGTTGGACTGTATTCAAACTACTTCAAATTATAGTTGATTATATAATTGGATTATAGAAATCAATATATTTGAATATTAACCAATCAAATTATAGTTGATTATATAGTTAGACTATAGTAATCATTATACTAAATAGTACCTGAAATCGTTGATTGGATAGTTGGACTATATCAATCAAGATAACTGAAAGATTAGTGTTTAAAACATAATCCTGGGAGAAAATGTCATTAAACGGCTTTAATTTTCAGATTGGGAATAGAACCTCAGGATAGTCATGGGAACTGAGGAGTTACTTTATTTGATAAAAAAACATCTCGGGCCTAAGCCCGGAGTTGAGCAAATAGTAGAACATGATCTTTGGAAGATTCATGTAATGATAACTTTAGTGCTCAATCCATTATGCTTAATGCAATGACACTTTAATTCCGTCGTCAAAATTAAGGATTAGATCTTTGTACTTTGATGATGAAATTAAAGATTTTCATAGATCTATTCTTAGATCTTAGAAGTACAAATTGCAAAAGAAGCTATTTCACTCGTGTATGTCAGAGAGTACATCTATCGAGCACTAGGTGTCACAATTGTTTGCTGACATCGATCAGCTAGGTTAGCTGGGCATTACCTACGTGGCCGAGACTACCAAATATTTGATCTTATAGTCTCTACCCGAAAGTTGGGGCAGGTTCATTATGAACCAAGAGAAAACTCTTGGAGAGTTGATGGCTATGCTCTAGGAGGCAGAGCCAGAGCTTCTAAAAGGGCAAAGGCAAAATCATCATAGTTTTCTGGGAAGACAAAGGACATATCTCAAGATGTCTGCCTAATTTGTGGCAAACGGGGTCACTGGATGCGTGACTGCCGTATGGACAAGGCAAACATGAAGGAAGTGAAGGCGGGGCAAGGCTCCGACTTCAAATATGTTTAGTCATAAATATGTTCACTATTAGTTTCAAAATTGGATTTTGATACTAGATGTGGTACATAATATATGTACTGATGTGCAGAATCTGCTGATAAGCAGGATACTGACTTCAGTCGAGATTTACCTACGAGTCGGAAACGGGACAAGAGTCACTTTTTTAACCGTAGAAACCTAAATTAGGAAACTGTTAAAATGTAACTAGTTTGACTATAAACATTATCTCTATATCATGGTTTAATCCGTTGCGGATATACCTTTATATTCTAGAACACTAAAGTGTTTTATTTTATAAAGATGGTATTGAGATAAACACATTAGATGTGAATAACAATATTTATATTTTGAATATAAATGAATCTCAAACATATAACATGACAAACAAATAGCTCAAACCTGATTTAATCAGATGAGAATTATTTGTGGCATTGTTGTCTGGGACACAATAAACAAGACTCGTATATCCACACTTTCGAAGAGTGGATACTAGGACTGATTTGATTCTATTCAAATGAAGTCTACGAATCTAGTTTATTAGGCAAAGTGCCTAAAACACCTTTTTACTTGGTAAAAGTGCAAGTGCCACCGATCTGTTAGCCCTCATTCATAGTGACGTAAGTGGGCCCATATCTAGCTAGGCTAGAGGTGGATATGAACACTTCATAACCTTTACGGATGTGGCATCGCGTTATGGTTACGTGTTTCTTTAGAATCACGAATCGGAAACTTTTGATAAAATCAAAGAGTTTCGACACGAAGTAGAAAGACAGATCGGCTAAAGTATTAAACCGTCACGGTTAGACCATGGTGGAAAATACTTAAGCAATAAGTTTCTTAAATACCAGAAAGAGTATAGTATTCTTTCAATGTGGACTCCTCCCGGAACACCTCAATTTGATGGTGTGTCCGAACTGAGAAACCAATTTTGTTGGACATGATAAGGTTAATCATGAGTCGCTCTGAGCTACCATTTTCCTTCAAGGGATAAGCATTATACAGTGCAAAACTTATTTTGAATAAGATTCCATAAAAATCTATTTGACAGACTTCATATTAGATATGAACAGGAAAGAAACTGGGTTTTCTCATTCCTGAAGATTTGGGTATGCTAGGCATATGTTTGGATGATACCAAACTAGAACCCAAATCGGATAAGTGCCTAATTGTAGGTTATCCTAGGGTAACCAAAGTATAGTACTTATACAACTCACTAGAGAACAATGTAATTGTTGCTCGCCATGCGGTTTTCCTAAGAGGAATACCTATATGCAGTGGTAAGTGGAAGGAAAGTAAAACTCGATGAAAATCGGAGTAATACTGTTCCAGGCACCGATTCTTTAATGGAACACAAACAGTTCATCAAGGATGAAACTGTACCACAATCTTCGAATATACAAGAACCGCGAAAGTCAGAGAGAGTCAGAAAACAACCTAGGAGGTATGGGTTTCTGATCTCACCTCGTAAAGATGTCAATCTTATTGAGGAACACGAACTGACTACGTATGAGGAAATGATACAAGGTATCGACTCCCTATCATGGCAAAGTGTCATGAAATCCGAAATGGATTCCATGTATATCAACCAAGTTTGGACACTGGTTGATGTACCGGAAGGCATTGTGCCTATTGGTACTATATAAGTCTTCAAGGAAGACATACATGGATGGCAACATACAAACGTATAAAGCTAGGCTTTTAGCGAAAAGGTATCGTTATCAATATTGTGTCGATTGCGACGAAACCTTTTACTCGTTGTCATGGTTAAATCCATTTGGATAATGCTTGCTAATGCTGTATGTTTCATTTATGAAATATGGCAGCTGAACGTCAAAACCACTTTCCTTAAACGGAAACCTTTTGGAGGATGTTTACAACATCCTGACGGTTTTCTCGTACCAAAACAAGCAAACAAGGTTTACAAGTTAATTCGATCCATTGCTGGATTGAAGCAAGTATTGCGTTCTTAGAACTATAGTTTTGATGTAATCATAATGGTATATGATTTAATTCAAAACGAATATGATTCTTGTGTATATGAGGAGGTTAGTGGGAGCTCACTGACGATGAATGTCCTAAATAATGATGATATATCATTTCTTGGAAATGACATTCCCATAATACAATCGGTGAAAGCTTGGCTTTCATTAAAATTCTCCATAGAATACTTGGGAGAAACAACCTTTATTCTAGGAATAAGGATCTACTATGATAGATCTAAAAATTGTTGGAACTCTCTGAGAACTCGTACATTGAAAGAAATGTACGTGGCCTGGTGTCTCATATGCTTTGAGCATATGGAGTCATAATCAGGCCAATCCTAGTGATAGTCACTGGATTGATGTTAAGAACATCCTTACGTATCTTAGATGATCTAATGATGCTTTCTTAAGCTATTGAGAAAGAGAACTTGAAGTGACTGGGTTCACTGTTGCAAGTTTCCTAACCGATGAAAATGACTATAAGTCGATAAAGGTACTATATAGTTTGAATAACGGAACAGAGAGCTGGAAATCTTCCAAGAAAGATATTGTTACCAAATAAACAACAAAAGTGGAATATTGCTGCAGCTGAGGCAGTAATAGAAGCCATTTGGATCTTAATAATCCTAATTGGATTAGGAGTAGTTCTGTTAGCAGCTGAGCTAGGCTACAACACAGGTTAAAGAATTAATGGTCTTATCAACGATCCAAGTATATACTTCAACTATTCATCTGATTCGTTCGGATTATACATCGTGGCGATGTGATGATCAAATAAATCGCATCAGATGATAACTTTGCAAATCCGCTGACGAAAACAGTTTCTCAGTAGAAGTTTGAGCGACCCGTACACAGTTCAAGTGTAAGACACTTGAGTGATTGGCTATAGGCCAAGTGGGAGATTATTGGACAATTATGACCCATAGCATCACTATTTGTACAGAACATGGTGTTGTTGTACAAATTAACTATGTGACAAAGGAAATTACTCTTTTATCATTTCTAATTAGATTACCAAGATATATAAATGATAAAATGTCCTTATGATTAGTTCCGGATTGAGATGATATGAGACAATATCAATCCACGAAGGTTTAATCATTAAATAATCCCTAGTCGTAGTATTATCGAGATAGGACATCGATAATGCGGAATAGACTAGTATTACACTTGTGCGCGTTGTGGGAGCATAATGACATAGTTCTCATATATTTGGGTATAGGATACTCATGCAAGTGTAATAGGAGGTTGTGTTTACCGATGGTACGGAAACAGCTTCGCTCTAGATAGACCCATCAGAATCTCATTGGTAGTATGACTGTGTGTCTATGGGAGTCCGAATCAGGGTAGGTGTATTTGGTCTTAACTTGAGACTTGCACCACTAATACTTGCGACAATCAATATACTTTGGTTTTGGTCGTCCAGGGCTTTAACCGGTTATGTGTACACCTCTTCTAGGTATATTGAGAATCGTAGTGTATTGGGTGTGATGTCAAGATGGAAGTATCACTCCAGTCATAGTGGAGATGATGGTCACGTAGGATACGGAACTAGTACTCTTATGTACTGCAGTCATCGGGATAATATGACAAGGTCATGATTATCCGATTATAGAGACTAGTTACCAGAGATCCGATATGTGCTTCGTACGGGGCAGACACAATTCCAGCCCCAGGGCTAGCACGTGACATTCGATACTGGATCGCAATACGCTATACTACGTATACTACGCATACTACGCCTGATATAGATCACATATTCCTTTAAGAATATTTCTGGAGAATTGGGTAGGCACGATGCTTTGCTAGAAGGCAACCATGTCTTGTAAATCGGTAAAAACGTAGTACTAGGTACGTACGTATTCGGATAGTCCGACGACCGGATTTACTGCCAACATATCCGGGGATCTCATGGGTCGCTTCCTGAAGATTCACCGATGACGTAAGACTCACACATAATTAATCAGAGATTAATTAATAGAGAGAAAATTAATTTGGGATTAATTACGGAGATATTTTATCTGGAATAAAATATTATTTAAAGAGAGAGAACGATTAATTTGGAATTAATCGATAAAATAATATATTCGATATATTATATGAAATTAGATTTCGACGCGGAATTAAAATTAGATTTTAATTCGGGCGAACGAGTTAATTTAGAATTAATTCGCTAGCGACGTGAATAGTAATTTTGCTAGGCATAATTATTTAATTAAATTTGATTTAATTACGTCGCAACAGAAAATTTGTTAATTCGAAATTAGCGAACCCGAGCCCGAGAGTGTTTGCGGGCCCACTCGCATTTCGAATCAAGTGGGGCCCACAAGTCACATCAAGCGTCACATCACTAGTTAACTTTATCACTTTAATGTGATGGAAGTTGTTGGTTGATGGTTGAGTGCTAAACACTCAAGTGTGATGTTTTGAATGACTAATACCATTTATTTATTTTTGGTATATCATTTGAATTGATTTTAGAAATCAAAACACAAGACAACTTCATCTCTTTCTCCTCTCCAAACTCTCGGCCTAGGGCCATTTTTCTCTCCTTTTGGTTCTCCTTTGCCGAGAACAACAAGGAAGAATAAGGAAGATTTGTGGCAAATTTTTCCAATGCTAGCACATGAAGAGTCATCCAAAGGTGATAGGGAAACAAACCCTTGAGCATAGAATCACCATTTACAAAGCTTGGAGCTTGGAGCACACAAGGAGGGCTTGACCGAATTCCATGGAGCACAAAGAGGGCTTGGCCGTGAGCTTCAAGGAATGAGCAAATTGATTTTGTGTTCAACGCATCGCAAATCCGATCATTGTAAGTATGATTCCGCCATACTTCTTTATTGTATTCACATTGATTTTCATTGCATGAATGATCTTGGGACTATAGTTGAAACCTAACACCACGATTCTTGGAGACTCGTATAGACATGCAGTGTTTATATCGGATAAACACTGAACGACTCACCGAGTATTCTTAATGGATGCTACACTAACGTCAATAAGAATCTTTTCGGGTTGAGTAGCATAGTGATTCTTTGACTTGAGATGCCACTGTGGATATTGAGATATCCTCCACACTTTGATGGCAGTCACGTCACCAACCTATTTAGGTGTAACATCCATGATCTGGGAGATGTTTCCGGTAGGGGATAGACCGTACTAACCCTATAAGCCTCTGACTTTCTAACTACAAATAGATACTAATATTATTTTCTTTAATTGATCATATCATGCGTGGGACCGTGGCCAAAACTCAAAATCATTACATACAAACTCATCATCTGAAACTAAAATTTCAATAATATACTTTTACAATGATTGTCTCAAAGTTAAAGACTAACACAAAACTTTTAATTGACTCTGATTGACCCACACTCTATCTGACTTGTACTGGCAGACTCCATACCCTAGTGACTGCATCAGTATCCGTCCTCCCGAGCTCGTCCTACGAGAATACCTGCAACCACAGAAAACTGGAGACGGGGGTTAGATCGATGTACGATCTAAGTGAATGGATGAAAAATTAAAAAAAACTGACATAAAAACTTTCGGATCTAAAAACAAAGTTCCAGAAATTTCTTTATAAGAAAATTCTTTTCTGAAAAACTTCATCTGAAGTCTCTGTTATAAAACTTAACCTTTCTGAAAACTGCTTTCTAAAAACTATTTTAGGGGTTTTAGGCTACTGTTGTTGTTTGATGTTGTGTCAAGATTTGGGTGGCTTTGAGTGGCTGGTTTATATTTGTTTGTTTGTTCTGCCGTGAGTGCTGTTCACGTGAAAGGGTCTTGGTTTCACTGTGTTTCCGAGTGTGTGGCTAAGGTATTTAGTCTGGTTGTGTGAGTTGGGTTTGATGGTTCACGGATTTGTATTGATGTTTGGTTCTTTGTTGGGTGTTCGGTTAGGGCTGCTTAGAGGCTTTGATTTGTGAGTTTCTGAGTGAATATGTTGAGTGGGAGAAGGGACGTGTGTTGAATGAGAGAGGAGACGTGAGAGTCGAGAGAGAAGAGAGAAGAGAGAGAGGACGTGTGTGTTGAGGTTAGGGTTTTTTGTTTGTCCTTTGGCCGTGAGTATGTAAGGAGGGAAGAAGAGAATTTAGGTTTTTTGGTTTTTAGTTACTGCCGTGTGTAGAGAGAAGGGAAGAGAGAGGAGATGGGAAAAAGTTGTGAGAGGAAGCTAGCCTTAGGGTTGGGTAGGTTATCTTTTTATAGTTGCATGCTAGGGTTTCTATTTGTTATGCTTGTTAGGGTTTTCATCTTATTCTATGTGTGTGTGTGCCGCCCATCCCCCTTTTTGGTCAAAATTTTCCTTCCAAATTTGAGGGATCCAATCTTGGTTAATTTGGAAGGGGATTTGAATGGATTTGGCACATGTTTTACATGAGGTTTTATTATTTTGGAGAGGGCTTGGGCGTGTGGGCCTTGTGACATCTGTTTCCCGCGACTTAGCAGATAGTGCCTCCGTATGAGGCTCATCATTGGGTTTTATGCAAAAATACAGTACCTACAGCGTAGTGACGCGCGGCATCCAGAAACGTGCCATCATTTTCTTCTTTCGCATCGTGACGCGAGACAGAATTCCAGGATTCTGTTTTGCTTCTTCAAGTTCATCCAATGCACAACATCAAATCTACACTTCATGTTAACAACTTCCATGCTAAAAACCATTACACAATACACCATATTACACTCAATTTCACATATATTAAACCACCAACTCATTAACAATAAACTCTTAATCTATCTCACACACTTCACCAAATTATACCCAAAACTCCACAAGTTGGGATTTATAACTATTTTCATTATTTTAATGTCAAAAATCATTATATCATCATCACAACCAAGCTCCCAACACAATACAAGCATTAACTCATCAAAACTTGAAATTTCCTAATTTGGGTAATGGATTTCTTACCTCTTTCTTTTGATTCTTCTTCATTCTTCAAGCCTTCCAAGGAGGCCCATGCTCTTCCTTGCCTCATCTTCTCCATTTTCGCTATTTTCTTCATTTTTCTTTCATCTTATTCTCCTCATTATTTCCTTCTTCTTCTTCTCTCCTTCATATCTTCCCTTCTTCTTTTTGTTTCCAAGTTTTGAATTTGTGAATAGTGTACCCTTTTTATAGTTGGCCCCTAAAAAAAAGAATAGTGTAGAAGTTTGTGGATTTTACTAGAATGCCCTCAGTTACTATTCATCTAAATTTTTGATCTGTATTTTTAGCCCATTTCTGGTTCAAATTTGGAAAAATATTCAATGCAAAAGTTGTAGATCTCGATCTCAGCTTTCCGACGATATAAAATTCATAAAATTCGGAGTTTTTATGAGAAGGTTACGGCCCTAAGACCATAGGCCGTCCTTAGTGGAATATCGTAACATCTAGTGTCGGATTCTCGAAAAATTTACCGACGGTCATTTCATGAGAGTATATAATTCTAAACATAATTTTATATTATGCGACACTCGTCTTACTGTGTAACAATAGTCAAAATTTCTGGTTGTTACATTAGGTCAGACCTCCGCCTATCTGTTGGGTGTGGACTGATCCTCAAGATATCCTGTGTGTGTCAAGATAGAATCTGTCAACTTTGTGTACAGAGCATATGTATTCAATATGGAATTAGCAATCTGTCAAATCCATGGGCCTGTGGTACACTTTAGAAGTGAGTTCTAGGTGTTATTAAGAGATTTCTAATAGAAACGTCGACGTGATTATATATATAGAGATTTTACGTTTATATCTATATCTTTGGAATAATCTGGATACCTGTGATGGAGGGATTATAAGTATGCAAATACCTCGACCTGTATGGTTCAATGAGTTTATCCGTGTTCGTCATAATTTACGGGTGGGTAGATTATGGACACGAAATTGGATTTCGTGACGGATATGCCTGAATCTAGAGAGTCTCACTAATGAAATATACTCGTAGAGCACTAGGACAACTTTTATGAATAATATTGATTATTTATAAATCGTTTAACGGTTACACGAAAGATACATGCAAAAAGACCTTTTGTCATTTCCTAATTAATGTGTATTTGTATTTAATATATGATTTTATTAAATACATATAAATTATTTGTCAAATTATGATATTTGACATATATCATTAATATAAGTATTTGGATTATTTATATTTAAATAATTATTTAATTGTTAAATAATTAAAATAATTGAAAATATAAATATCTAAGTTGATATTTTAGTTAGGAAATATCTTAGTGTAAATGTTTGACTTTTACATTAATGTTAAAAGGTGTTAAAATGGCTTTTGGTTTCTTTATTTTTGGTTTGAAAACTGAAAATATCTTTTTCTTTTTCTAAGGCCAAATTCGGCCAACCCTAATACTATATAAAGCTTTGGTTTTTTTATTTGCTTCACACAAAGTGTTGAGCCTCCAAAGTTACAAAAAGAAGTTGAGAGAAAAAAGTGAAGGTTTAAGAAAGAAATTGAAGAAAACTTCAAGTAAAGTAAGTTTTTTCAACTTTTCTTAAACTAGAAAAATATTTCTATTATTCTTAGCTACAACATGTGTTGCTTGGAAGTTTTTTCTACTCTCTTGGTCTTGTAATAAGTGTGTTGGAAGTTGAATGAAATATTTAAGCATTTATGTTTATTAAGTATGCTTGTAAATGGTGTATAAACACACTTTTGATCATTTGATGATCTTGTTGCCATTATAGAGTTGTTAGGCCACTCATTGATGACCTAAAATTATTCTTGAGTTATTTCAAAGTAGTGAGACTTGTTTGGTGTTGTAGAGATTAGATTAAATTGTTGGATTTGTTTAATTTTGGTTAATTTTATTAATTTGACTAATTTGAGAAATTAGGGTTCTTAACCTAAACCAAAATTGGGGCTTTTCATATATTTATTGTATAATAATGTATATAAAATATACAAATCATTTGGTGTTGGGGTTCTTGACAATTTCAAGGAAAATGGGGAATTTTATTGTGGGTTGTATTTTGATGTATATGATATGTATAAATTATTTTGGTAGTGATTTGAAATCAATTAAATTTGTATTTGACAAATTAGGACTAAAATGATCAAAATGTAAACCTTTGGGGTCTCATGACAATTAAGGGAAAAATCTGATTTTGTGTAAAAAAATCAATTTTTAAGTATTGAGTAATTAGAATAAATAAGTTTATTTTAATTTCCCAAGAAAAATTATTGAAATCGGAAAAATTTGATTTTCCGGGTTCCTCTGTGTTACCCAGTAATACCCCGTAAAACCCCTATAAAATGGTATCAGAGCGAGTCTGATTCTGGACACGTGATATGATTATACCTTTAAATTTAAATATTTAATCTAATCTTTACTTTATGCATGCATGTATTTATTTAATTTGATTAAATAATATGAATAACATCTTTTGCGGAAAATCCCTATTTAAAATAAGGTTTTATAATTAATATATATTTGATGTATGTTTCTTGGTCGGTTTTGTCAATACGATTTATAGACAAATATTCTACGACTATATCCGAGAACGTGCCAAAGCTGTGAGGATATAACCAGTAGAAATTTATTTGTACCGGATAAATATATTATATTAGTAAATTCAAGTGAAAGTGGAATCCTAAACGTGCTAAAGCTGCTAGGGTTACGCGAGTATCTTGAATTTATCTTTGACAAGTTTAACCTTGATACACCTTCTTGTGAACGTGCCAAAGCTGTCACAACGAGAAACGATCAGGACCGGAACCTAGGAGTTACTGGTGAGTGATTGACAATGAGTTGTCTACCTAATGAATATACGTAGACGAGAACGTGCCAAAGCTGTGAGCTGAAATATATTCACGGGGTCCACTTTTCACTATTATATTTAATTTAATTATTGCATGTTATATATTCTGTTTGAGGATTACAATTTTGCATGAAATAGTGGGAGGGGCATTTTTTAGATTAAAAGTTCATGATCTATTTAATGCTTTATGATATTATATGACACTATTTTTCTGCTAACCATTTATTCGCTATCTATGTGATAGATTTGTGATGGCGGCTTCTTCGAACAACCTCTTTGCTCGTATGTTGGATACGAATAAGCTTAAAGGCGCTAAGAACTTTGCTGACTGGAATATGGATTTGAGGATAGTCCTCAGATCCGAGAAGCTAGGATATATGACAGAGGGTCAATTACCCCTTGCAATATCTGATGATGCATCACCATAAGAGATTGAGACTTTCCAGAGTTGGAAAGATGATAATTTAAGGGTTAAATCATATATTCTCAGTTCTCTGGCTTCTGAACTGAAGAGGCAATATTTTGAGATGCATGATGCATATAGAATGATGACACAACTCTGATAATCATTCATGAAACAAGAACATGTCTTGGTTCATACAGTTACGATGGAACTGTTCCATTCAAAACTCGATGAGGGACATGCGATAAGCACACATGTGCTTCATTTGATCGATCTGATCGAGCAATTGAGGCGCATTGATTTTCCTCTCAATGATTCTCTGGGACAGTGTGTCATTATTGGTTCGCTCCCGGTGTCGTATCGCCAGTTTGTAATATACTTCATTATTAATGGGATTCATTGTACTTATCGCGAGTTGTATATGATGATTCTCACAACGAAGGAGGATTTGAGAAATGGAGTACCGACTCGCCTTCTGAAACCCACTTCACTTTCCGCTTCTTCCCACTCCAAGTCAAAGGGGAAGAAGACGAAGGGAAATAAGATGAATTGTTTCAATGTTCCTCCACAAGCTAAGATAGCGAAGCCCAAGAGAGCTTCTGAAGATAAATGCCATCATTGCCAAAAGATCGGGCACTGGAAGACGAACTGTCCTCACTACCTTGCCCAGATCATTAAGGAAAGAGCATCGACATCAGATAATTTTATTTTTCCTGTTATTGATATCTCCTTAGCGTGTGAAGCTGTATCTAGTTGGATTTTAGATTCTGCTTGCCCTGTTCACATTTGCAATTCGTTACAGGTGCTGATGGAAAGTAAACGGCTGAAATATGGAGAGATGCAGTTGTGATTCGGGAGTGATGACTCTCTGGATGCGATTACAGTGGGATTATGCGAGATTCTCTTACCTAGTGGGAGATCTTTGTTGAATGCCTTGTATATTGTACCGGGATCCGTAGCTAATATTATATCACTTTTTGTATTAGATACAGAGGGATATCATATAAATCTTAAGAACTGTTCCTTGTATTTATATGATAAAAATAATATTTATATCCTAGTTTGTCCAAATGAGCTTGGTCATTACATCTTGCATACTTCTCGAGATATCTTGAATATTGGAATTAATAAATGTAAACTATCTGAAATAAATAATACTGAACTTTGGCATATGAGGTTAGGTCATATATGTGTGAAACGCCTAACCCAGTTGGTTAGGAATAGTTTGATTCCGGATCTCACCATTGAACGTTATCCAACCTGTGAATCTTGTATTCGGGGTAAAATGACTAAAGTCTTATTTTCTGGTGTGGGACATCGAGCCACTAACTTATTATTGGAACTCATACATTCTGATATATGTGGTCCTATGAGTCAGACTGCTCATAGTGGTTTTTCATACTTTATTACCTTTACCGATGATGTGTCACGGTACGGTTATGTTTATCTGATGAAACATAAATCGGAAAACATTGAAAATTTCAAAGAATTCTGAAATGAAGTAGAAAAATAAACTGGTCAATATATTAAATGCATTCGATCAGATCGAGGCGGTGAATATATAAGTGGTGAGTTCACTGATTATTTAAAGGAGAATGAGATTCTTGCTCAATATACTCCTCCTAGTACTCCAAAACAAAATGGAGTGTCAGAGAGGAGAAATCATACGTTATTGGATATGGTCTGATCTATGTTGAGTTTTACAGATTTACACTATTATTTATGGGGTTATGCTTTTTTAACTGCTGCTCATCTTTTGAATAATATTCCTTCTAAATCTGTTCCTACAACTCCGTATGAGATATGGATCGGTAGGAAACCAAATCTTAATTATGTTAAGGTTTGGGGCTGTCCTACATACGTCATGGTGGCTCAGTAGAATAAGCTATTGCCTCGAGGGAAAAAGTTTAGGTTTGTTAGATATCCTTCAAATACGAAAAGATATTTGTTCTATGATACCGAGCCTTAAAATGTGTTCGTAGCTCACTTCGAAAAATTTCTATATGTAAAATTTTTGACAAAAAGAGGTAATCATAGACATGTTGAACTTGATGAAGTGCAATCTGAGACCAACGAACCAACGGAGGAACCTGAAGTTCAAGTAGATGAAGAACCTTCATTACCCACACTCTGTAGGTCCGAAAGGATATCGAGACCTCGTGAACGCTTGTATTTGATACAAGAAATGAGTCTTGATGTTCTCTTAGTTGAAGAGAGTGACCTTTTTACCTATAGAGAAACGATGTTGGACATAGACTCCGTGAAATGACAAGAGGCCATGAAATCAGAGTTAGAGTTTATTCATCTGAATCAAGTTTAGGACTTGGTTCAGCTTCCTGAAGGAATTGTTCCTATCAGTTGTAAGTGGGTTTACAAGAGGAAGCGCGAGCCTGACGGAAAGGTTGAAACCTTTAAGGCCCGACTGGTAGCTAAAGGTTACACACAGCGACCCGGTGTCGACTACGATGAAACTTTTTCGCCAGTAGCGATGCTAAAGACTACTAGGATTTTATTGTCTATTGTTGCTTACCATGATTACGAGATTTGGCAAATGGATGTCAAAATGGCTTTTCTAAATGGATTTCTTGACGAAAAAATCTATATGGAACAGCCAGAGTATTTTGTATCCAGCGAAAACTCGGGCATGATATGTAAGCTTAATAAGTCCATTTATAGACTTAAACAAGCTTCACGAAGTTGGAATCTTTGATTCGACGAGATAATCAAATTTTCTGGTTTTCTCCAGAATTCGGAAGAATCCTGTGTGTATAAGAAGGTCAGTGGGAGTATGGTGGTATTTTTAATTCTTTATGTTGACGACATCTTGATCATTGGGAATGATATCGGGATGATACAGGGTGTCAAGACTTAACTCTGTAAGAATTTCTCCATGAAAGACCTGGGTGAAACTTTTTATGGCCTAGGCATAAAAATCTATAGAGATAGATAAATGAAATTTATTGGGTTGTCCCAGTCAACATACATAGATAAGATCTTAGAACGGTATAATTTTGGTAACTGTGGGCAGCATCATGTATGTCATGTTATGTGTTAGGCCTGATATCAGCTTCGCAGTTAGTGTGACTAGCAGATATCAGTCCAATCCAGGTAATGACCATTGGATGGCTATTAAACATATCCTAAAGTATCTTAGAGGTACTAAGGATAAGTTTATGATTTATGGAGGAAATGAATTGTAGGTTAATGGGTATACAAATTCGGATTTCTAATTGGATCCTGATGATAGAAAGTCTATACCAGGATTTGTGTTTACCCTTAACATAGGTGTAGCTTGTTGGAAAAGTTCCAAACAGGGGGTCCACAACTGATTCCACCACAGAGGCTGAATATATTGCAGCTTTTGAAGCTACAAAAGAAGCTGTTTGGGTTAAGAACTTTATCACGGAGTTAAGAGTAGTCCCAAGTTTTGAGAATCTGATTCTGTTATACTGTGATAATAATGGAGCCATCGCGCAAGCAAAGGAACTGAGGGCGCATCGGAATTCGAAGCATGTGGAATGAAAGTACCACATCATTCGAGAGATTGTGTCGAGAGGGGATATTACCATGTGCAAGGTCCCGTGTGAAGATAATCTAGCAGACCCACTTACCAAGGCCATTCCTCCAAACTTATTTGATAAACATGTGGAGTCGATGGTATGGGTGTGCATCGGTCGGTTCAGTCGGTTAATCCTTGATTTTTTAACCGTAACCGAAATTTTTGATTAAATAAAAGTGTGACTGATTTAACCAATTTATGACACATAACCATTAACCAATTAACCATTATATTTCGGTTGGTTATGGTTAATTCGGTTATTAACCAATCCAATAAATTAAAATTTAATATTTTTTTATAATTTTTAATTAGTAAAATTATAAATGATGTAGGTCGGTTCTACCGATTTTTTAAGGGTCACCAATCGATGCAAAATCTACATATTTGAAATTTTATGTATTTTTACCTTTAAATTCTTGAGAGAAATTAAAAAGAGTCAAAACCAAGCTGTTAATGCAGCTTGTCATTTGAATTTTATCAATTTTATTTTCAGGTAGTATTATCAAATCAATATAACTACAACCAATTGAGAGTTTATATGCAGACCATCTTAACTCTAAAAAATTAAAGGATCCGCACGCGCTATATATATATATATATATATATATATATATATATGGTTAAATTTCAATTAATCGGTCGGTTCAGTTATACGAATCTCATAACCGTAACCAAACCGAATAACCGAAAAAGTTAAAAATTTTAACCGCAATAACCGATTTAACTGAATTAACCGAACCGTAATAAAAAAATGGGTCGGAACAGTTCAGTTAATCGGTTAAAACCGATTAATGCACACCCCTAGTCGATGGGTATGAGATACAATAGATATTGGCACTAGAGCAAGTGGGAGAATTTGTTAGGGTTGGTGCTCGGAGCGCCAATTTCTTATGTATTTCCCTGTAAATACTTATGTAAATATTTTATTATGAATAAAATACACAGTTTCTTTAATATATATTCTTTCATTATATGGTAAAGAAGTACATGACCATATAATGATTAGCTATGATACTGTTGTAAAAGCTTCGCAACTGACATTGAGTTGTATCATAATATAATTATTTCTTTTGGAGTTCTTGTTCAAGGTTTACATTACTTGGTCAATAAGTAAACCTGTTGAGACCGGTACATGTCGTATATTTGAATCTTGGATTCAAATGGTTGATTCTCAATTAACCATGAGTCTTGGAGACTCGTATAGACATGTAGGTGTTTATATCGGATAAACACTGAATGACTCACTGAAGATTCTTAATGGATGGTACACCAACATCAATAAGAATCTTCTCGAGTTGAGTAGCATAGTGATTCTTTGACTTGAGATACCACTAGGGATATATGAGATATCCTCCACCATTTGATGGCAGTCACGTCACCGACCTATTTAGGTTAGACCTCCACCTCTTCGTTGGGTGTGGAATGATCCTCAGGATATCTTGTGTGTATCAAGATAGAATATGTCATCTCTGTGTACAGAGCATAGGTATTCAATATTGAATTACCAATCTATTAAATCCATGGGCCCGTGGTACACTTTAGAACTGAGTTCTAAGAGTTATTAAGAGTTGCTAATAGAAACGTCGACGTAATTACATTTATAGAGAGTTGACGTTTATATCTATATCTCTGGAATAATCTGGTTACCTGTGACGGAGGGATTATACGTATGCAATGACCTCGACCTGTATGGTTCAATGAGTTTATCCGTGTTCATCATAATTTACGGGTTGGTAGATTAGGGACACGAAATTAGATTTCTGACGGATATGTCTGAACCTTGAGAGTCTCACTAATGAAATATACTCGTAGAGCACTAGAGCAACTTTTATAAATAATATTGATTATTTATAAATCGTTTAACGGTTAAACGAAAGATACATGTATAGGAACCTTTTGGTCATTTCCTAATTAATGTGTATGTGTATTTAATATATGAATTTATTAAATACACATTAATTAATTATCAAATTATGATATTTGACATATATCATTAATATATGTATTTGGATTATTTATATTTAAATAATTATTTAATTGTTAAATAATTAAAGTAATTGAAAATATAAAATATCTAAGTTGATATTTTGGTTAGGAAATATCTTAGTGTAAATGTTTGACTTTTACATTAATGTTAAAGGTATTAAAATTACTTTTGACTTCTTTATTTTTTGTTTGAAAAATGAAAATATCTTTTTCTTTATAATATATAAAGCTTTTATTTTTTCATTTGCTTCACACAAAGTGTTGAGTCTCCAAAGTTAAAAAAGAAGTTGAGAGAAAAAAATGAAGGTTTAAGAAAAAATTGAAGAAAACTTCAAGTAAAGTAAGTTTTTTCAATTTTTCTTAAACTACAAAAATATTTCTATTGTTATTAGCTATAACATGTGTTGCTTGGAAGTTTTTTATACTCTATTGGTTTTGTAATAAGTGTGTTGGAAGTTGAATGAAAGATATAAGCATGTATGTTTATTAAGTATGCTTGTAAATGGTGTATAAGCACACTTTTGATCATTTGATGATCTTGTTGCCATTCTAGAGTTGTTAGACCACTCATTGATGACCTAGAATTGTTCTTGAGTTGTTTCAAAGTGGTGAGACTTGTTTGGTGTTGTAGAGATTATATTAAAGTGTTGGATTTGATTACTTTTGGTTAATTTTGTTAATTTGATTAATTTGAGAAATTAGGATTCTTACCCAAGACTAAAATTGGGGAAAAATTTGATTTTCCGCGTTACCCGGTAATACCCCATAAAAACCCTTACAATCTTATCCTTTTGTAGATTGTGAACCCGATCAACGACCGGCCACTTAGTAACCCTAGAAATTGCAACTCACTGTGAGTAGATACTTATGCTTTTTGCTTTTATGATACTTTTGATTTATGTTTTCAATGATACATTTGTTTTATGTTGTTCTAAATGTTTTTTAGATGAGAATTCAAATTCTTGTTTTATTTGTTTTCTTTGGATGTGATATGATGTATGATTCACCACAGTGCTTGTATGAAATTTTTATTTGTTAGTTCCATTTTTATTGGCAATGTCCGTAACAAAACAAGTTCAATTGAGTTGTAATAAGTCTTGAAGAACTTGGAGCAATTAGACGGGTATTTGACAGTTGTGCATCAAGGAATTAGATTTTTGTTCGTGTTGCATTCGTTGAATCGTTCGAATGAGTGGCGTTAGTTTCAACGTCTAGATCTATGCAAATCCATACTAAACATGACTTAGGTAAGAAACATGTAGAATGTAGTAATGTGATTCCTAATTCTGTTCCTCGTCTTATGTCTCAACCTCAATCTAAAGGTGTTATGGATAAACCTCGCTCTCATCCGAGGTTGGTGCCTGTGTGCCATCACTGTGGCAAGGCATGACACATTAGGCCTAAGTGTTTCATGCTACACAAACATAAGAGAATGCCTATGAGTGTGTCACCTAGATTTGATTCGTCAAATTTAGTTTCTCAAGTTTCTACACTAGCTAAACAGACACAAATTATTAGTGAGAAACTTACTTTGTTGACTAGGAATACCCAAGTGAAAGAGATTCCTAGAAAGGTTTGGGTGAGGAAGCAAGATGACTTCCCATCTACTTCTGAATGCCTTGATCCGAGTGGGCATAATAAGAGTGCACTTCGGTGTACTAGTTCTTAAATATTTCATTCAGTTTTCCCCATTTCATGTGCGTGCGCGTATGTTTTATATTTTTGCACGTCTATTTTTTTCTACATATGAGTGTGTGTTGTTCTTTATTTTTTTGTCCTTTGGTATATATGATGGAAAATCGGACATAAATTTCATAGCCGATTCTAAATGGACGGTAGTATGATATGCATTAGGGATATAACTCCACGTATCATTGGATATTGACAAGCTGTGTTGTGCCTTTATATATTTTTTGTTAAAAACTGAAGGAAAAAAATAGTAAATGAAAAAGACCAAAAATATTTATGTGACTTGTTAGAGCATGAAAAGATTGTTGCATGTGATCATAGTATATAGGATATGTGATTATGCATGAATAATATGCTTTTATTTTTCTTGAAACTCTATGTGCATGAGTGTGTGTGATAAAAACCCTTGGTATATCTTGTGCTTGTATTTCACATACATATTTTTTTTCTGTCAAGGCTTGGTCGCATGTATGAGTTTTTGGACGGGCAATCTAATCTCTACCATACTTGCTCACTAAATAGTGTGACCTTTGACTAGATGATCTAATGTTATCCACTTATAAAAATAAAAAAAATAATAGTAAAAACTCAGTTTACATAAGACTCAAATGCAAAAGAGCTAATGAGCCAAATTCAAAAGATAAGGGCAAAAACTCTTCACTCGAAAGAGTTCATTTAAGAGCTCATATATAATATCCCGAGTTTTTAAGAACAAAGTTGGAAGGTTTCCGAATTAAAGGTAAGGATTTGGAACAGGATGGTAATCCAAAATAAGAGTTTTATGTGTTGGAAAATAGTTCGGAATATTTTAAAGTGAAGCTTGGTCGCATTGGAAAACACGTAGTTTCGAGAAACAGTTACGCGATTTCTGATTTTATCATTTTACATGTAAAAGATGTTGGAATGTATGCCCTAGAGCTACATGTGATGTAAACGGTTTTATATGTTTTGAAATAAAACGATGCATTATTCATTTATCAAATTGTTTGTTAAATTTTCGCATATTATATATCATCTTAAATACCCTAAATTACTTATGTGCCTTTAGACTTGGTGTATGAGTGCCATACACAAGAGGATTTAAGTCTGAAGTCAGTAATCTTAAATAGTCCATAGAGAGCAAACAAAGCGGGTACTTTGTTTGTGGTTTATCTATAGCTGCGGTCCATTCTATATTTGTATGGCAATCCTGATCCGGATCGTCCATGTAGAGATATGAGAATGGAGGCACATTGTATGATGCGATCATATAGGACTGGACCCAGATGGAAATGACATTCTTATAATATCCGTTAAACTAAGAAAGTCATTTCGATCTACTAAATGGTCATATATAGATTGATCTTAATCCTGAGTGTACTACGAACTCCTGCATGGCAGGCTATGTCCTTTGATTTACAACGGTGATGTTGGTGTAGCAGTCCCGACCAATAGCTACGTACTTTGGGGGCATGGTCTGTTGTGTAGCTGGGAACGTTTTACATAGACATGGAGTTCACTCATTCTTGCGAGAAGTAGAGGAGTATCTTTCTTAAGGGTTGATTCGGTGCTTGAACGATTTGAGCGCTCAAGTCTTTCTATTACGAATAGAAAGATTAAAATTCATAATAGTTATGAATAAATCGTTCATTAGAGAATCAATGGTACTTAAGGTAAAAATAATTAGAGGGGTATAACAGACATTATGACCAGACTCTAATTACGAGATACTCGTGAAGGGTCAATTCGTATGTAATGTCTATATCGGTGGACACCGACTTGGTTCGGCTTAATATATCATCTGCGGCAACGGGAGTGCAACTTCGGGTTTTTAGTGGAATAACCCGGAGTTAATAATTCAGAATATTTAATTAAGAGCTTAATTAATATTTCGAGATTATTGGAGCTCGGAACCGTAGGTCCATTTGGTCCCCGTGCTAGCTCGATTCACTATAGCGGATTTAGTATAATTGGATAGTCCAATTATATACTTACAAAAGAAAAAATATTATTAATATGATTAATACTATTACTTATGTCACACTTAAAATTATATATTAAATGTTAATATATGATTTTAATAATTATATGATAATTATTAGATTATATTAGATATAATTTAATAAGGCCATTATTGGAATTTCAAACATTGGGTTTTGGAAATCCTTAATTAAATTTGGAAGTTACACCTTTATGAAAGGTAATAACTATTTGATTTTGTAACATATCTTTTAATTATGAAATTAAAGACTTGATGTTACAAAAAATTTTAAATTCCTTGCTTTGCCGATTCTTATACAAAAAAAATAAGGGGAAGAGTTTTTGTGAAATCACAAGTCTTAAATTGGATTTAACAACTCTTTAAATGTGATATTTAAATTGTCATTAAGATGATAATTATGTAATATATTTGATGTTACAAATTTCCTATTGATATAAGGTGATTGCCGAAAATTGAGAGAAGATGAGGCTAAGGATTTGTTTGTTTTTGGAAACAAATAACCCTAAGTATAAAAATGAGATTTTTATTTCTCTTTTGAAAATCTCTTTCATTCTTGCAACCCTAGGCATCTTCTTCTTCTTCTCTATTCTCTCAAAAGTTGAGAAACTCCATTGAAGAACAAGAATAAGAAAAACAAAATTATTAAGTGTGTTTGATATCTCTAAATCGTTTTAGGGATTCGTTTTGTGAGTGTAGCCCACACTACTTTCCGTTGGTTACGAGTCATAGCACGTAAGACTTTGTGGTGACGAACAAATCATCTTATTCCTCATTTCTCTTAGGTCACGGCAGTGAGGCTTTATATCACCTCATTGTCGCACCTTGGTTGATTGATTCGGGGCTTGTTTTGTTTTGTTTTAATTCGGTTTCTTTTGGGAAACACTTTGGGGATATTTTGGGGCTGAGTTGAGACTGTTTTTGAGTGGAAAATCAGATCTAAATCATCCTTGCATTTCACGCAAATTAGGGGCTAATTTGTGTGCAGTTCCATTGTGTAACGGGTCCAAAATAGTCCATTATTTCACTACAATTCGGGGGCTGTTCGGGGACTATTTCGGGGTATTCCGGGGCTGAAATCTTGTCCGAAACAGAAGCAATATTTCAGTATACTCACTGGTTGCATTCGGCCAAAGGAAAGGGAAAGTAAAAAAAAATTTCAAGTTCGATCCGTGTGTTTAATCGCTTCCGCTGCGCGAGGAAAGCGTTTCCTACAATTGGCATCAAGAGCGAGGTTGAAAAGTTTTCTTAATCCTTTTCTTTTTCATTTAAAGTTTCTGTTTTTAATATATTTATATGAGTTATAAATATTATATGCATGTTTAGATGAGTGGGCACATTGTGATATTCATATGATGAATGTTTTTGTTATTTCATGTGATGAATGGATTTTGCATTGGTCGTAAATTTTTCCGGCTCTTAGTTTTTGTAGTTGGTTTTTTTTTTTGGGATGTAAGGCCATAAGGCCATTGTTTACATTTGTTGTAATTTTATTTTTCAATGTAAAATTTCAATTTTTGTAATTTGGAGCAGCGAAGTCGCAAAAGGAGCCAACACCATTTTAAAGCGAGATTTGAAGACCAAGGAATGCCTTGGTGAATCTTATGTACTAATTAGATTAGTATAGGAAAAATAAGAGCCCGGTCAATGCAAAATATTTTTTATGTTATATGTATGTTTATTTTGAATTGTTTGAATAACATGTCATATAGCTTAGGATGCCCACTCTTGCATTTTACATGCCATAACATGTCATAGATGCATTATCATTGTACACATAAAAATATGATTTTATGTTATTTAAAATGTTTAAATTAAAATATGATATGCATTGAAATCAATTAATTAGATTAATTGGATTTATGGTTTAAAATTTGAATTCTAATATATTGGGCTTAATTGGTGCATAATAAATTCCATTGGTATATAGGATGGAAACCCGGATATAAATTCCATAGCCGAATCCGAATGGACGATAATATGGTCTGCACTCGGGATACAATTCCACGTACCATTGGATTTTATAACGCACTAAGATTTATTAATATGTTTAATTAAAATTTTGACATTTTAGAATTCCATAAATTTTAAACTTATTAGTGTCTAGTATTTTAAGAGTTAATATATAATAGCTCACTAATACAACTCTAATTAAATTAGTTTAATTGAGTAAAACTATTAGTAGAGACTAATGAAATATTAGTGATACAATTTTAATAGTTAAAATTGATTAGCTCACTTATGACAAACTAGTGTAAATAAAAATTATGATTTAGCCGCCATAATTTTATCCACACTAGTTAAAATAAAATATTAGATATTTTAGATAGAAACCTTAATTTTTAAAATAGTGAGTGGGAGAGGGATATACGACAGTATATCCCGCGATCTCCGTTGTTAGTCCAAAAATGTGAGATTCAAAAGGCGCCTCGAGACGGCTTTGTTTTCGTCCCCCTACGGATGGTGTCCATTTGAGTCAATATCAGGTTTGGGTTCCGAGAGGATATGGATTCTAGATGTATCTTGTGAACTGAACTACTACCTACCCGGCGCATTCACTCGTTAAGTCCAAGAATCCCGAAACGACGGGTTACACTCACAAAGGAATAATTAACTGTTAATAAAATTCCTTGATCGAATGAAACGGTAGTTGGTTAATATAGGAATAAGAGTTGTTCCCGTATATATTAAATTGATTGAGATTGTCTCGATCTATCATGCAAGTACTTGACCTACCCTACGGCGGCACTTACTTGTGGGATGACAGATTTCCGTGGCATAGTAATTCTCTTAGGTTTCTAATTCATTATTCATGGTTCATGCATCATGTTTAATTTTATGCTAAAATTATTTGATGATTTTAATATGCGATGAATGAATGTTAAATGCATGTTTATTTTATTTTTCAGCCATGGTTTCTCCAATTATTTCCATACTCTCAAACGACAAACTAACGGGAGAAAACTATATTAAGTGGAAAAGTAACATGAACGTTATCCTGGTCTGTGAAGACCTAAAATTTTTCCTGACGGAGGAGAGTCCTCCCGAGCCGGCCAGAAATGCTGGCCAAGCTGTGCGCGATACCTACCAGAAATGGGTCGCAGCAAATGAGAAAGCCCGCTGCTATTTGCTAGCAGAGATGTCTGAGGTTCTTACTGCAAAACATGAACCTATGGCTCTAGCATCTCAGATGATTGAGTCATTGCAGGGCATGTTTGGGCAGCCTTCAGAGCGTCAACGCCATGAGGCTATGGTCTCAGCAATGACTGCTAGGATGAAGGATGGGACATCAATCCGAGAGCACGTCTTGAGGATGATGACCTATCTCAACACTGCTGAAACCCTTGGAGCTCGTATTGACGAGCGTAGCCATGTGACCATGATCATGGAAACTCTTCCGAAGAGTTTCTTGCAGTTTAAAAGCAACTATGTTATGAACAAGTTGACTTTTACTTTGACCCAACTGCTTAATGAGCTCACCCATTACGAGTCCATGCTTGTGGATCCTCGTAAGTCCGGTGCAGAGGAAAATATTGCCGAGTCCTCTAAATCTGCAAAGATAAAGAAGAAAAGCATTGGGAAGGCTAAGGGAAAGCCCATGAAGAAGAAGAAAAACAAGAAAGCTCCAAGGATACCAAGCCCAAAGGAAAATGTTTCCACTGCAATAAGAATGGGCATTGGAAAGGAATTGTCCTAAATATCTTGCTGAGCTGAAGGAGAAAAAGGAAACATGTAAATATGATTTACTAGTTATTGAATCTCTATTAGTGGAGGATGATAAATCCGCTTTGATTGTTGATTCTGGAGCCACTAACCATGTTTGTTCTTCTTTGCAGCTACTTGATTCATGGAGGGACCTTGCTGAAGGTGACTACACCATGAGGGTCGGGACAGGAGATGCCATTTCAGCAAGAGCAGTGGGATTTTCTAATTTAAATTTCATGAATAATAGTTATTTAAATTTGAACAATGTGTTATTCATTCCTGGTTTTCACATGAATTTGATTTCTGTTTCTAAACTTTTGGATGATGGTTATTCGGTTTCTTTTAATAGCAACTTGGTTATTATTGGTAGAAATGGATTAACTATATGCACATGAAACTCAGAAAATAACTTGTATGTGTTAAGACCGTTAACACATAGGTCACTGCTCAATGCTGAAATATTTAAGGTTGAGAAACCTAAAAATAAACGGCCAAAGATTTCTCACGATGACACATATCTATGGCATCTTAGACTCGGTCATATCAACCTTGACCGGATAAATAGATTGATAAAGAACGGAGCCTTAAACCAGTTAAAGCTCGGGACTTTACCAGTTTGTGAATCCTGTTTAGAAGGAAAAATGACCAAGAGACCTTTTACTGGAAAAGGTATAAGAGCCAGTCAACCACTTGAGCTAATACATTCAGACATTTGCGGACCGATGAATGTAAGAGCCTGAGGTGGTTATGAATACTTCGTCACATTCATTGACGATTATTCAAGATATGAGTATGTCTACCTAATGCATCACAAATCAGATACCTTTGAAAAGTTCAAAGAATATCGTGCTGAGGTTGAGAACCAATTAGGTAAGACAATCAAAGCTCTACGATCGGATCATGGAGGGGAATACCTCGACAGAGATTTCGAGGAATTCTTAGTTGATCATGGGATAGTATCCCAGCTCACAACGCCTGGAACACCACAACAAAATGGTGTTGCAGAGAGGAGAAATCGGACCCTATTAGACACGATAAGATCTATGTTTAGTTATAGCTCACTACCTAGTTCGTTCTGGGGATATACACTACAAACTGCAATGCATATCCTTAATGTAGTTCCATCTAAGTCTGTTCCTAAGACTCCCTTAGAGTTGTGGAATGGTCATAAAACTAGTTTACGACATTTCCGCATATTTGGGTGTCCAGCACATGTGCTGAAGAATAAGACTACAAAGTTAGAGCCACGTTCTCAGGTATGCCTATTTGTAGGCTATCCTAAGGAGACTAGAGGTGGATCTTCTACAGTCTTGATGATAACAAAGTGTTTGTATCGAAAAATGCTACGTTTCTAGAGGAGGACTATATGAGTGAGTTCAAATCTCGAAGTAAAGTATTACTCGAGGAGTTACTTGCTGGTTCGACCAGTACGCCATCATCAATGAAAGTTGACAAATACATAGCACCTTCAACATCTGATAGTCAGATGCAAGCTCGTCAGAATGATCTACCGCCTAGACGTAGTTGGAGGGTTGTACGACAACCTGATCGCTACCTAGGGGTTGGAGAGGCACAAGTTGTCGCATCCAGCGATGGCATAGATGATCCATTGACCTACAGTAGTGCAATGGATGATTTGACAAAGAGGAATGGCTCAAAGCCATAAACCTAGAGATGGAGTCCATGTACTCTAACTCGGTCTGGGAACTTGTAGACCAACCTGATGGGGTGAAACCCATAGGTTGTAAGTGGATCTACAAGAGGAAGAGGGGATCAGATGGGAAGGTACAGACCTTCAAGGTTAGACTAGGGGCCAAGGGTTATACCCAAAAAGATGGAGTTGACTATGAGGAAACTTTCTTGCCAGTAGCCATGCTTAAATCCATCCGCACTCTTCTATCCATTGCCGCATATTATGATTATGAAATTTGGCAAATGGATGTCAAGACTGCATTCTTGAATGGAAATCTTGATGAGAGTATCTATATGATACAACCAGAGGGGTTCATCACCCAAGGTCAAGTAAAAGGTTTGCAGGCTGCAAAGGTCCATTTATGGACTCAAGTAGGCATCTCGATCTTGGAATATTAGATTTGATACCACGATCAAGTCTTATGACTTTGAGCAGAATGTTGATGAGCCTTGTGTATACAAGCGCGTCATTGACGGGAAGATGGTTTTTCTTATTTTATACGTCGATGATATTTTACTCATTGGGAATGATGTAAAGATATTATCACGTGAAAACCTGTCTAGCTAATCAATTCCAAATGAAAGATTTGGGAGAGGCCAGTTATATTATTGGGATTCAGATATTTCGGGATCCTTGTGCGATTTGGGATGCAGAATTCCAAGAAAGGCAATCTGCCTTATCGGCTGGAATTCATTTATCAAAGGGACAGTCTCCTAAGACACCTCAAGATGTTGAGGAAATGAGACATATCCCATACGCCTCAGCAGTTGGTAGTCTCATGTATGCTATGTTATGCACGAGACCGGACATCTGTTTTGCAGTGGGAGTAGTCAGTAGGTTTCAGTCAAACCCAGGATTGGATCACTGGGTGGCTGTGAAACACATTCTCAAGTATCTTAAGAGAACGAGAGATTATATGCTCGTGTATTCCGGTGAGGATATGATCCTAAGGGGATATACAGACTCTGATTTTCAGACAGATGTCGATTCTAGGAAATCTACATCTGGATCAGTGTTCACCCTATATGGTGGGGCCATAGTATGGCATAGTATAAAGCAATCTTGTATTGCTTGACTCCACCATGGAGGCTGAATATGTAGCAGCTTGTGAAGCAGCTAAGGAAGCAGTCTGGCTCCGTAAATTCTTGGGAGATCTGGAAGTTGTTCCAGATATGGATAAACCACCCACACTCTATTGCGATAATTGTGGTGCAGTGGCAAACTCCAAATAACCAAGAAGCCACAAAATGGGAAAACATATAGAGAGGAAATATCATCTCATCAGGGAGATAGTGCAGAGAGGAGACGTTACTGTCACAAAGATTGCATCTGCAGATAACCTGGCTGATCCGTTTACAAAGACCTTGCCGGCTAAAGTTTTTGAAGGTCGCCTAGATGGTCTAGGATTACGTGACATGTCCCATTTACTCTAGTGCAAGTGGGAGATTGTTGGAATGTATGCCCTAGAACTACATGTGATGTAAACAGTTTTATATGTTTTGAAATAAAATGATGCATTATTCATTTATCAAATTGTTTGTTTAATTTTCGCATAATATATATCATCTTAAATACCCTAGATTACTTATATGCCTTCAGACTTAGTATATGAGTGTCATACACAAGAGGATTTAAGTCTGAAGTCAGTAATCTTAAATAGTCCATAGAGAGAAAACCAAGCGGGTACTTTGTTTGTGGTTGATCTATAGCTGCGGTCCATTCTATATTTGTTTGGCAATCCTGATCCGGATCGTCCATGTAGAGACATGAGAATGGAGGCACCTTGTATGATGCGATCATATAGGACTGAACCTAAATGGAAATGACATTATTATAATATCTGTTAAACTAAGAAAGTCATTTCGATCTAATAGATGGTCATATATAGATTGATCTTAATCCTGAGTGTACTACGAACTCCTGCATGGCAGGCTATGTCCTTTGATTTACAACGGTGAGGTTGGTGTAGCAGTCCTGACCAATAGCTATGTACTTTGGGGGCATGGTCTGTTGTGTAGCTGGGAACGTTTTACATAGACATGGAGTTCACTCCTTCTTGGGAGAAGTAGAGGAGTATCTTTCTTAAGGGTTAATTCGGTGCTTGAACGATTTGACCGCTCAAGTCTTTCTATTACAATAGAAAGATTAAAATTCATAATAGTTATGAATAAATCGTTCATTAGAGAATCAATGGTACTTAAGGTAAAAATAATTAGAGGGGTATAACGGACATTATGACCCGACTCTAATTACGAGATACTCGTGAAATGTCAATTCGTATGTAATGACTATATCGGTGGACACCGACTTGGTTCGGCTTAATATATCATATGCGGCAATGAGAGTGCAACTTCGAGTTTTTAGTGGAATAACCCAAAGTAAATAATTCGGAATATTTAATTAATAGCTTAATTAATATTTCGAGATTATTGGAGCTCGGAACCATAGGTCCATTTGGTCCCCGTGCTAGCTCGATTCACTGTAGCAGATTTAGTATAATTGGATAGTCCAATTATATACTTACAAAAGAAAAAATATTATTAATATGATTAATAATATTAATTATGTCACACTTAAAACTATATATTAAATGTTAATATATGATTTTAATAATTATTTGATAATTATTAAATATATAATTATTAGATTATATTAGATATAATTTAATAAGGCCATTATTGGAATTTCAAACATTGGGTTTTGGAAATCCTTAATTAAATTTGGAAGTTACACCTTTATGAAAGGTAATAACTGTTTGATTTTGTAACATATCTTTTAATTATGGAATTAAAGACTTGATGTTACAAAATTTTTAAATTCCTTGCTTTGCCGATTCTTATACAAAAATAAGGGGAAGAGTTTTTGGAAATCACAAGTCATAAATTGGATTTAACAACTCTTTAAATGGGATATTTAAATTGTCATTAAGATGATAATTATGTAATATATTTGATGTTACAAATTTCCTATGGATACAAGGTGATTGCCGAAAATTGAGAGAAGATGAGGCTAAGGATTTGTTTGTTTTTGGAAACAAATAACCCTAAGTATAAAAATGAGATTTTTATTTCTCTTTTGAAAATCTCTTTCATTCTTGCAACCCTAGGCATCTTCTTCTTCTTCTCTACTCTCAAAAGTTGAGAAACTCCATTGAAGAACAAGAAGAAGAAAAACAAAATTATTAAGTGTGTTTGATATCTCTAAATCGTTTTAGGGATTCGTTTTGTGAGTGTAGCCCACACTACTTTCCGTTGGTTACGAGTCATAGCACGGAAGACTTTGTGGTGACGAACAAATCATCTTATTCCTCATTTCTCTTAGGTCACCGAAGTGAGGCTATATATCACCTCATTGCCGCACCTTGGTTGCTTGATTCGGGGCTTGTTTTGTTTTATTTTAATTCGGTTTCTTTTGGGAACACTTTGGGGATATTTCGGGGCTGAGTTGAGACTACTTTTGAGTGGAAAATCAGATCTAAATCACCCTTGCATTTCACGCAAATTAGGGGCTAATTTGTGTGAAGTTCCATTGTGTAACGGGTCCAAAACAGTCCATTATTTCACTGCAGTTCGGGGGCTGTTTCGGGGGTATTCCGGGGCTGAAATTTTATCCAAAATAGAAGAAATATTTCAGTATACTCACTGGTTGCATTCGGCCAAAGGAAAGGGAAAGCAAAAAAAAATTCAAGTTCGATCCGTGTGCCTAATCGCTTCCGCTGCGCGGGGAAAGCGTTTCCTACAAAAGATTCTTATTTCAGCTATTAAAATTTCAAACGAAATCCGATTGAGCTGATTCTTGAACCATCAGACTTGTTTTTCCGAGACGAACAACTTTCATGTTGAACACTTTGCGAAATTTATAGAAAGTTCCATGATAGTGGCCTGAATGTAATTTTCGGGGGTCTGAATGTAAATTTCCAGAACTTGTCTATAAATACCCACAAGTTTCAAAAATTACAAAAAAAATCAAAACCACTCATAAACACTCACCCGACCCCTCCTAGCATTTTGGATGGGTGGTGGTGCCAGCGGCCAAATGGCCACCGCCGGCCGGCGCGCCACCACAGAAAGATGCGCCGACCCACCCCCAACCACCAGATGTTGGTGGCCGGCTTGAATTCGCCGGATTCAAATGATATTATATGGTATAAGGTTTTTTTACAGTTTTATAATTTGATATGACATGTTTTCGCCATGATGCTCTATAGGGGTTTGCCCAACTACAGTGGGCCGACCCGACCCTCTGTCGATAGGGGATCATTTCATTCATTGTTCGATTTGTGCATGTGATTCAGGCATTGGGCACTTGTTTATGTTTCGTCCAGTGAGATATGCTGGATGCTCGATATGGATTTACGATAATGGATTTTGAAACTGATTTTATTTACAGTAAAAGAATTTTTCAAATGTATTTTCGAAATAGTTTTTAAAAGATATTGTTTTACGTTTTCTATTTTAAATACTAACAGAGGTTGACAGATTTCAGACTATTAACATCATAAGAGCATGTAAGATTATTTGTCACTTCTGGTTGTGACAGTAGATGTATTGGTTGATATAAAAGATTATGTTCATTATAAGAATACGTATGTGAGTTTATAGTTAGACATAGATCTTATGGGTATAGTGATGGTTATGTGTGCTATGTGGTCATCCATACAAAGTTGTATGTGCGATTGGATATGTACATATGTAAACTTTGATATTAATGTCGTTTACATATATGATATAGAATGACATGAAGTGAAATGAATGAGTTCCGTTTTGTATTGTGGATGAAAAAAATAGTATGAAATTCGTGTTAAGTTTTCGTTTTAAAACTGTATTTGGTGTGTGCAAAGAACATATACCATGTTCCTCGTTTCGGATGATGTATGTGATTGGTTGTATAGAATTCGTGTTTGACTTTCTTTCTATTGATGGATGAGTGTGAAATGGTTTGAGCGTGTTTCTATGGATGAGTGTGAATAGGGATGATAAGTTTGATGTGTTATTGGTATAAAATATAAGATTTGATATGTTTCGTTTTGAAATAACATAGTTTGTATTGGAGTGTGAGATACGTAGCTTTTGATAAGGTGTAAGGTGAGATAGCTTGCAAATGCGGATAAAAATGTAATTGACGTATGTTCAGTTTCGAGTGATTGGGCGTAAGCACGGAGAAATTTTGAGGACTAAATTTTTATAAGGAGAGGATGATGTAATATCCTGAGTTTTTAAAAACATTGTTGGAAGGTTTCCGAATTAAAGTTACGGATTTGGAACGGGATAGTAATCAAAAATAAGAGTTTTATGTGTTGGAAAATAGTTCGGAATATTTTAAAGTGAAGCTTTGTCGCGTTGGAAAACGCGTGGTTTCGAGAACCAGTTACGCGATTTTTGATTTTATCATTTTACGTGTAAAAGATTCTTGTTTCATCTATAAAACTTTCAACTGAACTTCGATTGAGCTGATTCATGAACCATCAGTCTCGTTTTTCCAAGACGAACAACTATCATGTTGAATACTTTTCGAAATTGGCATCAGAAGGGCTACAAAAATATAAAATTTATAGAATGTTCCATGACAGAGGCCTGAATGTAATTTTTGGGGGTCTGAATGTAAATTATCAGAACTTGTCTATAAATACCCTCAAAGTTTCAAAAATTATAAAAAAATCAAAACAACTCCTAAACACTCACCGGACCCCTTATGGCATTTTGGATGGGTAGTGGTGCCAACGGCCAAATGGCCACCGCCGGCCGACGCGCCACCACAGAAAGATACGCCAGCCCACCGCCAACCACCAGATGTCAGTGGCCGGCCTGAAGTCGTCGGATTCCGGCAAAACCGAAGGGAAATACGAGTGAATGTGGGTTTTTCGATCCCGGTTCGTTGCTTCGTTTCACGACTTGAGCCACCCACCAAATCGAAGCTCTCGGAGGGTGCTATAAGTTAGCTGTGATGGATTTTCCATTCCATGCACGGTTGCACGTGAAACGAGGAAAGAAGATTCAGTGAACAGTAACCCGTCGGTGAACAGTATCTCCGATCAGAATTCCGTCGATTCCAGCGTGTTTGTGGGATTGTTTGGAGTCTGTATATTCCCTCGAAATCTCGACTTGACTAGGACCTGGAGTGCTCGTGAAGCCAGGTAAGTAACCCATGCGATGAGAACTTGAATTGGTGAATTCATTATTTAAAATATATAAAAAGAAGATTGACATGTTAGGATAAAAAAAGAGGGATAGTTATGATGTGGCTTTTAGTACGAAGTACGAGATTAAGTATGGTTAAGATAATCAACCACCACAGGTATGGATTTTTGTAATGTTATGATATGAAGTGAAATGATTAATGACATTGATGCTTATTGATGTATGTAAGAGTATGAACATGTAATGGTATATATGTGTATATGTAAAAGAACAAGTATATGTATAAGCATGGGTACATGTATTTGAATATGCATGAGATGATAAGTATGATTTGAGTGTATAAGATCGGTAAAGAGAACAATTTATGATTTTTGGAATTTATTTTAGCACGTGAAGATGTGCGTTATTGGAGTAAGTTTGTTATTGGAGTAAGTTTGTTATTGACTAGTGCCTATAGTATAGCTATATAGAGGTTGGGTTGGTATAAGCTAAGTCTTTTTGAGTAATAGAAGTACATGATTGATAGGATACGTATATATATTTAGTAAGACATTGTATCAATGTCTTCATATAAGAATTCTGAAATGGATTATATTTGATTGATAAGTAAATGATACGAGGACTGCTAAAGGCTATGGTATTTGAATTCGAAGTAATGTGTTTATTCATATGCTTGATGTATGTAAAGAAGTGTTTTCCATGTATGTGTGTGTGTATGAGAAATCTTATTATAGTTTGTGTTACGTGATATATGTGCATGTGTGTTGTTTGAGTTATGTGTTCCTTGATGTGTTGACTATTGTGAATGTTTTGTTGTCTGTTACACGATGCTTGTATGTATGTTTGAGTGCATGGGATTGTATGATATAACCTGTTAGATGTATGATATAACCCGTGAGTAGTTTTGAGGAATGAATGAATGACCGGAAAGCCGGTGCGAGTATAAGATGTTATGAAGTATGTTTGCTAAGTTCGTTATCGTATGTGCATATATTGTGAAAGAGACTAAATGTTTTGTAAGATTGAGTTACTAGGCATGTATCTAAGCAAACATTTTGAAAATTGGATTTACATGAACGAAAGAGAAGTGAGCTATGGTTTCTGAACTGATACGTGTGAGTGAGATAAGTCACGAATGTTAAACTATCATAAGATTATCGAAATAAAGAAAGTTCTTTTAACTTACCGATTTGATGATATTTCAAAGAGGTTTAATCGTGAAAAAGTGTAAATGTGTAACTTCATGATTCATACAATTAGAACGGATTTGGTGTTAAGTAAGGTACTCTGTGATATTTGAAGTTTTGTTTTATATGTTTTGGGATGTTGCATATTCGACTGATATATATGTTAGGGTTGGTGCTCCGAGTGCCAATCCGGATCGTATTTATATCTGATTCATAAATACGAGCGATTCAATTTTCCATAATATTGCTAATTTACTGGTAGCACCCTTATCTTTTATACAAATATTTGGTCTAATTATGATTAGATATCTGATTCCGATTAGACCGAAACTAAATCTGGTTTAGTGATATGTGTCTATTAGACAAAGACCCTAGGATTTACCATATAGTGTGCGGTTACAACGTAGTTTGTAATTGACATTGGGAAGCGCACTATAAGATGTATATCCTTAAATAAAGTTCCTGGTCAAGATTTACTAACACGGGTCGGTTAGTAAAATCCGCTGAGACCAGTACATGTCGTATATCGTGACTTGGTCCGATGGTTTATCCCAGTGAACCATGAGTCTCGGGAGACTCGTATAGACATGTAGGTGTTTATTTGATAAGACACTGAACGACTCACTGAAGGTTTCCTAATAGATGATACACCAACGTCAATAGGAACCTTCTCGAGTTGAGCGAGCATAGTTGTCCTTCGACTTGAGATACCACTGTGGATATATGAGCTATCCTCCACACTTTGATGGCAGTCACGTCAACGATCTATTCATGATCAGACCTCCGCCTGTTCGTTGGGTGTGGACTGATGCTCATGATATCCTGTACGTATCAAGATAGGATCCGTCAGTTCTGTGTACAGGGCATAGGCATCCTCACATGTTTACGATCTAGTAAATCCATGGCCGTGGTATAACGTCGGAAACCAGTTCCGAGTTTTATTTCGTGATCTTAAATTGAAAGTCGACTGTATTATACCGAACGGGTTTGACGTTCTCATCTATACCCCGGGTATAATACGTATGGCCTGTGATAGAGGGATTATACGTATGTAATGACCTCGACTTGCATAGTTTAGCGAGATTATCTGTGGTCGTCATAATCCATGAGTGGGTGGATTATGGACACAAAATTGGATTTCGTGACGGATAAACCTAAACTTAGAGAGTCCCGCAATATGAAGTGTACTCGTTGAGCACTTGGGCAACTCGATATGAATAATACAAATTATTCATAATACTTCACCTGATTAAGTGAGTTAATTCGGATCGTTTAATCGGTTAAACGATAACATATGCATTAGGGAATTTTTGTCCGATAATAATTATTGTGTATTTTATTTGATACATAATACGATTAGATACACATTAATTATTCGTCAAATGAGATTTTGACACATGCCATAAATATATGTATTTATTATTTAATGTAAATAAAAATACATATATGGTTGTTGATTACTTATTTATTTATTTAATTGTCAAATAATTAAATAATTAAAAAATTTAATATTTATCCTTTTATCATTAATTGAATGATACTTGGTGAAATTTAATTGGAACATTTGGCATGTAATAATTATGCTTTATAAGTGTGTGAATTTGATTTGCTTATATAAAGTGTAAATATTAATTTATTTGATAAATTTTCAAAAGGACTAAAATGCCTCTTGACTTCCAATTTCGTTTTTTATATAAAAGGAAAGAGAAAAATTGTTTTGATGATCTCCTTTATTCACCCACTTCCGAAACTCCTTAAAAAAAAGGGTTTACAAATTGATTTGAAGAATCCATGGATCTTAAGGGAAAAATCAAAGAAAATGCTAAGGTTTAAGTGGATTTAAGGTAAGTCTTCAAAACCTTTAGCTTAGAAATATGATTTCTTGTTTCTTGTTGATTTAGAATTGTTCTAGGTTTCCTGCAAATCTGAAAATTTGGGGCTTTTGTTGTGGTTGAAGAATGAGGAAGTTTAGGCATGTGTGAAGTAGATTTTGGAACTAATTAGTGTAATTTGTTTCCAATTTGTTCAAATTATTGTTGGACAATTTTGTTGCTATTCTAGAGTTATTGAACCACTCTAATATAACCTAGAATTGTTCTAGAGTGCCTCATGTGTGGTGACTTTAGTTGGTGTTATGGATTTATTTGATTGATCTTGAAAATTGGATTTTAAAGCATGAAAAATGAGAATTTTTGGTCTACAGATCAGATCAGTTAAAAATGGAAATTATGTGATGATTTTGATGTCATATAAATGTAATGGATGTATTTTGGGAATTGGCACAATTTCCGGAAAGTGTTTCGGAGTTGAAATAAGCGAAAACGGCCAAAAACGGCGTTACCGGGTGGATTTTGAGCCAACCGGGTGACGGCTGTGAAAAAAGTGATTCCGTCACTGTTTGGGCAGCCCATGAACTTCCCCGACACTATTGGATCTGACCTGGGCAGTTTCCATAAGTGTCGGGTAGTCGGTTCGGTCAAAAACGCATTTTAGGCCATTTTGCGGAAAATCCATTTTCATAAAAGTTTCGCGAGTTTTCAACTATATTTATGTTAATATATAATATTAAATAAATTGGTTTAGGTAATATATGAATAAATCATTCATATTAGATATTGAATAAATTATTCGGTATTTTGAAAAATTTTTAAAATACGATATCGCCCGAACCCGCGCTTCCGCTGCGCCCCGACGCCCAAAACCCCAACAAAATTGGTATCAAAGCGGGTCTGATGCTTCATCCATTACATTATTCATGCTTGATATTTGATATGAAATCCAATTTTAATGTTCGCACATGCATGTTATCTAGATATGTTTCTTTACTTTTCGGTTCGACGCTAACGGAAATGTAATGAAATTTAATAGTTAGATTGAATTATGTTTCCTAAGGTTGAATTGAAATGTTTAGAAAATGATTTAGATTAAAATCCTGCATTGGATGTAGATTTAAGCTTCCGTAGGAAAATCCCCACTTTTAAATATGGTTGTAAAGTAACGTGTATTGGATACATGTTTCTTGGTCCGTCTTGTCAATACGGTTTATGGGTAACTTTCTATGGCTACATCCGAGAAAGTGCCAAAGAAGTGAGGGTTTAGTTGATAGAATTTTATCTATGTCAGTTGTATAAAGATACTAGATAAATTCAAGTGAAATTGGAAATCCTGAACGTGCCAAAGCTGTCAGGACTACATCGGTAGCTTGAGTTTGTCTTTGGCGAGTGTAGCCTTGATACGCCTCCCTGTGAACGTGCCAAAGCTGTCACAGCGAGAAACGGTCAGGACCGAAACCAGGAGTCACTGGAGAGTGATTGACAAAGAGTTGTCTACCTAATGAATATACGTAGGTGAGAACGTGCCAAAGCTGTGAGTCGAAATATATTCATGGGATCCTACTCTCACTATGGAATTCGATTTAATTATTGAATTCCCGTTGTCCGTTGGGGATTACGGTATTATGTAAAGTAGTGGGAGACACTGCTGAGTTTAAAATCCATAACTCAGACAGTGCGTAATTTTATGGAATTTACTGCTTTCGTTTTCTTTTTATTCTATATTGTTCATAGAATTATACTTCTAATCCACTGCATGTCTATTACTTGAATAGCTTTTCTGACTTAACTTATGGTTGCGTTACTCTAGAATAGGTTCTAGAAAGACAGTAGACTTAGATATAGTTAGATTAGTTAAAACCATCGGGAACTGTTATTCCGATTCTCTTAGAAAATCAAGATGGTTTGTGACTTAATTTCTAAGTCGATATTATGTAATCTAAATGGATATCTGTCTAGGATATTATTCAAGTTAGAATTTTTTCTTGTGCAGTAAGATTTGACACGAATCAGTTCATGTCTCGAGATTCTTGACTGGCATTAAGAAAACCCCTTAAGTGTTTATTTATCTTTTAATGACGTTTCTTAGCTTTAGTGACTTTTAGAAGTCAAGTGTCTGACACGATTTGCTAATCAATCATTTGCAATTGTTGTGAATAATTGAACGTAAATTATAAAGCTCAAGAAATGAGATGTGCATGGTTGTGTATAGAGAATATCGATTCTCACAATACGACAACTGTAGGTATTAGATACCGGATCTCCCGTCCAGTTATTTAAAATAATATTTAATAACTATTTTGATATTTGATATCAGAACTTGTGACTATTGGATAGTTACTTTTCTGTATAAATAGTTGTTACATATTTTAAGTGAGTAGTAGTAGTGTCATTAATGAAAGATAAACATTAAGAAAATATTCGGTAAAATAAATAACTTAGTACTATGCATTATGAGGTTTTATCATAAAAGCATTGGATGCTTATTCCTTATGGTAAATGATGGTCTGAGATCACACCATATATCTTTATCCATTTAATGAATATTGTATTCAGGTTGTGATTAAATCTCATTTAACCAATGATTGTCATTGGACCACAGATTTATTAAACTAATACATTGGATGTATGTAGTTTAATGAATTAGAAATTGCCTTAGATAGTTTTCTTTACTCCGTAACTTAGTTTATGAATTGTCATAACTTAGTTACGTGTTTCTGATAGAGAACATGTTGAACGTCTTGAATTGTTCAAGAACTGTCAATATGTTTCTAATGAAACTCGGATGGAATATTTTGTATAGTTCAAAGATATTCTATTTGTAGTGTTGAAAACTGTATCTTTAAAAATTCATTGGGCGTCTTTGAATTGTTCGAAGATATTTGATTTGATCAAACACATGAATTTAAGGCAATTAGTTCTGAAGTTATTCAATGAATTTGATTCTGGCTTGATATTAAACTTTCGTGATTCCATTGTGATGGAATTGGTAAGTGGGAGTTCTCGAATCTTATATGATTTGATTTGTTGATATTGAGTTTACCGAATTAGTTTTCAATACTTGTGGGGTTATGCTCCAATAACACTAATTCGTCTATTTAATTAAGGTTCCATTTATTTCTACAATTACATATATGATGTGTATAGTAGAAAATTCGAATCTTGAAAAGTTTGAGATTTGAAACTTTCTTTTGTATAATTGTTATATAATTGAAAGTACTTGTGCCTCGGAGGTACAAGTGATAGGTTTATCATTTATTCTGTTCAATGGAATATTGTATTCTATTTGATAGAATATCTTTTCTACGATCCTGAGTAACATAATTGTTCTATTACTTGGTTGTTAACATTGGATGTTGACGATTGTAGAAAGGACTTGACTTAGTGAAGTCAAATGTGAGAGTGATAAACTATGATGGAACTACATAATTAATAAGATGAAAATACCCTTAGACAACTTCTGTATAAGTTCAATAGGGTATCGGAATCAATACAAAGTATTTGATACTTAATGATTCTGATGTTTTCTTATCGAAGAAAATTATCCTATAACTTATAGTGGGAGCGATATTTGATATCGATTCTGGAACTCGCCATTGAACCATAGATCTAAAATTGTTCATGGCTTACTACGATCAAGTTTAAGACTTGATTAAGCTTTCGTTATGAATAGTTTATAAAATGTACAAATTATTTGCGCAGCAAAAGCAAAGTGAGCTTGATAAAGGTTTTACCTTTATAGTATGACAGTGAGAAAGGTTATACTCAGTAGTCTATTGTAGATTCTGAGAAAACTTGTCTCTAATCGCACTAATTGAATAATTAAGGATCTGTTGGTTGGTGTTGATATTAAACTATATATTTTGGCTAAAGAATGCAAAGTGGCGTTCTTGAGTGTTTTCTTTGAATGAGAGATCTATTGTGATTTCTTAGTTTGAAGAGTTCATTCTAGAATGGCCCTAGAGTTTGTATTATGCTAAGATTACAGTTTGATATACTAGCTTGTAGAGCCTATTGTAGACCCAAGATAAGATTTCCGGAAATTCGTGCCCTCTAATTTTGATATTAGTCAGATTGTCTGGTTTTATCGAAGTATAAAGAATACATGTTTGTCAGTAAGGTAAGTGGGAGCGTACACATTTCTTTCTAGTAATACATATCCTAAGTCTTATTTTCTCCATGTTTGCAGTGGGAGTAGTCTCTGTTATATTTGATATAAATTTTTATATATGATATAAAACTGAGAGACTTGTGAGATATTCCCATTAGTCGCATATTAGATATGATCTAATAAATGACACATCAAGACTATCTGTATGACAGTTAGTATAACTGTTTGACAGTTAACGTGTCTTTTATGTATATAGTATTCATCATTCATAAAGGATGATTCCTTTGTCGAAAGATAGATATTGATTAGAATGTCTAGTCAATAGTATGCATCATAGGACGATGGTGTGATGGATACTATATCATGTGTGATTATAGATATCAATTTAATCGTAATTGTTACGAGTTATTTTGATATACTGCTGACCATATGATGGGTCTATAAACATATTCTTTGTGATCTTTGAGATATTAAGAACGAGTTTCTTATTCATGGAGAATTTAGTCAGCAACCATAAGATCAGATTAGTTTTGATTCTAATTATGACATTAGATTGTCTATGTCATATAAAGTCAGAAAAGATGCAGTGAGAATGTCACTGTTGATTCTACTGAACTAGTGGAATCAATTTCAACTTTTGAAGTATTGACTTAAGAAGTTGAAAAGTGACCTCAATGATTAGAAGTGTTGATATTAGTATAGTGTCTGCAGTTATATTAAAGTATTTGGATTTGATTTCTAAATACATAGATAACTTAGCAACTATAGCACAATATTGATATAGCGTCTGAGTCATATTGATGTGGAATTTAGATTCTGCAAAATATGAATGATGCTGGCTAAGGAAAACGGTTGGGTTTGTTGGACAAACTCGATTTGTTAAAGCAGGCTTACTTGTTGTTGCCTACCTCTTGAGTGCTGGTGAGCTCTTGAGGGCAATGAGTATGCGATACACATTGAGATGTGTATATGATACCATGGATTGGCACTAGAGCAAGTGGGAGAAATTGTTAGGGTTGGTGCTCCGAGTGCCAATCCGGATCGTATTTATATCCGATTCATAAATACGAGTGATTAAATTTTCCATAATATTGCTAATTTACTGGTAGCACCCTTATCTTTTATACAAATATTCGGTCTAATTATGATTAGATATCTGATTCCGATTAGACCGAAACTAAATCTGGTTTAGTGATATGTGTCTATTAGACAAAGACTCTAGGATTTACCATATAGTGCGCGGTTATAACATAGTTTGTAATTGACATTGGGAAGCGCACTATAAGATGTATATCCTTAAATAAAGTTCTTGGTCAAGATTTACTAACACGGGTCGGTTAGTAAAAACCGCTGAGACCAGTACATGTCGTATATCGTGACTTGGTCTGATGGTTTATCCAAGTGAACCCTAAGTCTCGGGGGACTCCTATAGACATGTAGGTGTTTATTTGATAAGACACTGAACGACTCACTGAAGGTTTCCTAATAGATGGTACACCAACGTCAATATGAACCTTCTCGAGTTGAGCGAGCATAGTGGTCCTTCGACTTGAGATACCACTGTGGATATATGATCTATCCTCCACACTTTGATGGCAGTCATGTCAACGATCTATTCATGATCAGACCTCAGCCTGTTCGTTGGGTGTGGACTGATGCTCATGATATCCTGTGCGTATCAAGATAGGATCCGTCAGTCCTGTGTACAGGGCATAAGCATCCTCACATGTTTACGATCTAGTAAATCCATGGCCGTGGTATAACGTCGGAAACCAGTTCCGAGTGTTATTTCGTGATCGTAAATTGAAAGTCGACTGTATTATGATGTTCTCATCTATACCCCATGTATAATACGGATGGCCTGTGACGGAGGGATTATACGTATGCAATGACCTCGACTTGCATAGTTTAGCGAGATTATCTGTGGTCGTCATAATCCATGAGTGGGTGGATTATGGACACAAAATTGGATTTCGTGACGGATAAACCTAAACTTAGAGAGTCCCGCAATATGAAGTGTACTCGTTGAGCACTTGGGAAACTCGATATGAATAATACAAATTATTCATAATACTTCACCGGATTAAGTGAGTTAATTCGGATCGTTTAATCGGTTAAACGATAACACATGTATTAGGGAATTTTTGTCCGATAATAATTATTGTGTATTTGTTTTTGATACATAATACGATTAGATACACATTAATTATTCGTCAAATGAGATTTTGACACATGCCATAAATATATGTATTTATTATTTAATGTAAATAAAAATACATATATGGTTGTTGATTAATTAATTATTTATTTAATTGTTAAATAATTAAATGATAAAAAATTTAATATTTATCCTTTTATCATTAATTGAATGATAATTGGTGAAATTTAATTGGAACTTTTGGCATGTAATAATTATGCTTTATAAGTGTGTGAATATTAATTTATTTGATAAATTTTCAAAAGGACTAAAATGCCCCTTGACTTCCAATTTCGTTTTTTATATAAAAGGAAAGAGAAAAATTGTTTTGATGATCTCCTTTATTCACCCACTGCCGAAACTCCTTTAAAAAAATGGGTTTACAAATTGATTTGAAGAATCCATGGATCTTGAAGGAAAAAATCATAGAAAATGTTAAGGTTTAAGTGGATTTAAGGTAAGTCTTCAAAACCTTTAGCTTAGAAATATGATTTCTTGTTTCTTGTTGATTTAGAATTGTTCTAGGGTTTCCTACAAATCTGAAAATTTGGGGCTTTTGTTTGTGGTTGAAGAAGGAGGAAGTTGAGGCATGTGTGAAGTAGATTTTGGAACTAATTAGTGTAATTTGTTTCCAATTTGTTCAAATTATTGTTGGACAATTTTGTTGCTATTCTAGAGTTTTTGAACCACTCTAATATAACCTAGAATTGTTCTAGAGTTCCTCATGTGTGGTGACTTTAGTTGGTGTTATGGATTAATTTGATTGATCTTGAAAATTGGATTTTAAAGCATGAAAAATGAGAATTTTTGGTCTGCAGATCAGATCTGTTAAAACTGGAAATTATGTGATGATTTTGATGTCATACAAATGTAATGGATGTATTTTGGGAATTGGCACAATTTCCGGAAAGTGTTTCGGAGTTGAAATAAGCGAAAACGGCAAAAAACGGCATTACCGGGTGGATTTTGAGCCAACCGGGTGACGGCTGTGAAAACAGTGATTCCGTCACTGTTTGGGTAGCCCATGAACTTCCCCAACACTATTGGATATGACCTGGGCAGTTTCCATAAGTGTCGGGTAGTCGGTTCGGTCAAAAACGCATTTTAGGCCATTTTGCGGAAAAATCGTTTTCGTAAAAGTTTCGCGAGTTTTCAACTATATTTATGTTAATATATAATATTAAATAAATTGGTTTAGGTAATATATGAATAAATCATTCATATTATATATTGAATAATTTATTCGGTATTTTGAAAAAGTTTTAAAATATGATATCGCCCGGACCCGCGCTTCCGCTGCGCCCCGACGCCCAAAACCCCACCAATATATATATATATATATAAGTAGAGCATGGAAAATTGATGACTTTGAACTCGTATTGATTTAATAGTTCATATATACTTAGATAGTGAATGTTATAACATGTTTGACTTATATGCTTTGGTTGTGCATGATTACTTACTGAGTTTTAAAACTCACACTAAACCAGTTTGCTAGTTTTGCAGGTTGGCTTCTAGATTGGTCAACCCCATCAGCTTTGGAAGTCATGCTCGGACGTGGATCACCTAAGCGATAGTCACCCTCGCAAGTGTCATGGGAGAAATTTAGAAGTTTAATAAGTTTTAATATATTTTGTTATTTTTTTATTTGTCGTGCTGAGCACGCTATATATATATATATATATATTATATATATATATATATTAGTAAATGTTTTGATTATTTACGATGTGGTGGGCACATAGCCTTGAGTGTTGATAGATGATGTGGGCGGAGCCCTTAGGTGATGATTTTGTTTTGTTAGTTTGGACCTGAGGTCCATTTAGATATATGATGTTTATTTCAGGTTCACTTTGATGCTGGACTAAGATCTAGGTTGTCCAGTTTTTAGGATACATCATGCCGAATTTTCGGTAAATTCAGAGGCTTATGGAAATGGGTCAATCATAGCTCATGCTGGTAGCATCCTGACTCTAGCGGGGTGTTACATCATATTTATGGGAGAATATTATACCATGCAACCAATGTTGCTTATTTTCAATTCCTAGTAGTGCTGGGTTTGAACACATATTTTATGGTCTTGGTGTGTCATGAGATGAGATTTCTTTGGCTGTGTCCCGCTTATATAATAAGGTCTTAAGCCTTGATTCGCTGTGCACTTATTTTTCACGCAAGTACTTGTTATGCTTTGGTGTTTATGTCATATGCATGCGTGAAGTATTTAGCAAGACCTAAAGTGATGCATATTATTTCATGTCATAAACAGCTGAATACTAATTGGGTATCATTGTATTTGCTTGCAGTGCTGTTTCAGTCATTTTTTATTGAAATTTTTTAACTCATTGTGTGCTTGTCATTGCATACCATTATGTTTGTACATATTTTTGAGTGTTTACTTCATGTATATTATTAAGCTAATTCAGTAGGGCTATTAGTTATGGGGAGTAATTTTTTTTGCATGTTCTCTTGCATGTGTTGTTTATCCCAGTCCCTTTACCCTTTGTCATTTCGTGACAAAAATGGGGAGAGTACTTTGAGATTTTGGGAGTAGTATAGTAGTTTGGGAGTTTGGGAGTAGTATATCCATTTGTTTGATATGTCCATTCAAGAAGGAGCAGGATTAAGGGGGAGTAGGATATCTACTTATCTATTTGTACATGCATGAGATTTGTCACTGTTTTATCTGTTCTTTATAATCTCAATGCTTTTCACGGTATATTGTTGTTGTGGATGTTTCAGGTAAGCAGGTTAATTGTTGAGGTGGCATTGTTTTCAAGATTACTTTCTTAGGTATTAGATCGAGTTTTATTGTAACAAGTCATTGTCTTGATGGTTAGTAATAGGCTATTTTATTTTTGGGTCTTTTACTGTAGTCTTTGTATTAGGTAGTGTTTTGTCACGGAAAGCCATAAGAGGAGATTGTTACATTTTTATTGGCAATGTCTGTAACAAAACAAGTTCAATTGAGTTGCAATAAGTCTTGAGGAACTCGGAGCAATTGGAGTGGTATTTGGTAGTTGTGCATCAAGGAATCAGATTTGTGTTCGTGCTGCGTTCGTTGAAGCATTCGAATGAGTGGCGTTAGTATCACGTTCGTTGTTGGGTTCGAACGAAACTTGACAGAAGGTTCCCGTGCTTGGTGCGTCCTTTAGTGCGTTCGAACGAAACCTTCTAGAGAGCAAACATTCGAGGTGCGTTCGAGTATGCGTTCGAACGAAACCTTACAGTGAGCACGTGTTTGGCACGTATTCGAGTGGCGTTCGAACGTCCATGCGTTACTTAGTTATTTTGGACTCGTTTTCAAGCTATTTTACCTTTGGAAACCCTAGCTCTTGCCCTACCTATATAAAGAAACATATAGCCACATTCACCAGTGTTGAAAATACATCCTCTCAAAGCTTCAAACCTACATAATTTTTCAACTTATTCTTTTCTCACCTTAAAGACTTTATTGTTTATCTTGTCTTCGCTTTGGTGGTGAGATTGACCTTTGCTAAGCCATCAACACAATCAAATCAACTTTCCTAACCCTTTAGAGTTCTATAGGAGGAAGATTGGCAGTCAGAGTTCCAGCGTTCAGAGTTGTAGAGTTGATCCACTCAGAGACTTCAAAGGTTCTGAAGAAAAGTGTGGGGTACTGGCTCGAGGAGTTCTTCGAGTTCGTACAGTCTAGAGGTACTAGAGTCGGTGGAGTTGTCACCATAGGTCTTTTACCATCACTGTAATTTTTTCTCTTTATAGTAGAATTAGGCTGGTAGCCAAGATATCTGGAGTGGTTTTTTTACTCGCACGAGTTTTCCACTTCATCACCAAAATAACTTGTGTCAATTTTATGTGGTTGATTTATTTTCTACTTTAATATTCTATTTTGATTTATTGCTATTAGAATTAAGGGTGTTTGTTGAACAAACCATAGTAACAATATTTATGACTTGTCTTAACTATTGTGTTAATTCCTCATAGGGTCAGAACCTTAGATAATTACGAACTTTCATTATTATTTAAAACTTATGTGGCACCTGTTCTGGGGTCTTGACCATCAGAAAATGGCTGACCCACTACCCTCTGTTGATATTGTCATGTTCGGACATTGTCCGATTTTTACGTGCTACTCGGGCAATGGTTGCCTGTATGTTTTTTTGACAATTTGTTTTGAAGAAAAATTTTGAATTTGATACTTCAGATTTGATACATTTTTGACTCGTTTTTTTTTTTTGATTTCGTTATTTGTTTGTTTTTGATATTCACTCACTGAGTCTTCCCCAGGGTCACCTCCCACTAGTTTCCTTAGTTGTTTTATAGGAAATCCATCGATCTCTTGTGAAGATGAATCCCTTATCGGATGGAGATGTCGTTTGAATGTTGTGTGTTGATGGTGTTTTCAGGCACTATGTTATTTAAGCAGCACGACAGGGGTAAAAAAGGTAATTCACTTCTCAGTCAAGATTATTAATGCCGACCCGACCACTAAAGAGTCAACAATAAGGGGCCGGGAACTTTACGGTTAGTGACGAGCACTTGAGTTCAAGATGACCGGGCAATTATCAGGTCGACAGCAGCATTCTCAGTACAAAAGACTATTATGACCGACCACATGAAGACCGACCTCGTGAAAACCGAGCATAGGGCAAGACATGTTCGGGAAGATAAGCATTCTATCCATACAAGATAAGATAATAAGTTATCCTACTTTCATGGGGTAAACTAGTAAGTCAATGTCCTAGTCTGATAAAGGAAGTAAATGTAGTTTTTGACTAGGAATCCTTATGGGAAAGGGAAATTGTTTCAACTAGGAAACCATTGTAAAAGAAGGAATCTGATTTCTGCACTATTATAAATAGGAGGGTAGAGTATGCTTAAGGGGAGGAGAAAAAAGAGAACCAATATCAGGATCAGAATCATTACCATCAGACTTGTAAAAAACCAGAAGCAGAGCCGAGAAGCGTGTTTGAGTAATAAAAGTATCATCCTTTTTGTGCCCGTGGACGTAGGTCGGACCAAGATCCGCCGAACCACGTTAAATCTCCTTGTCGATTGGCGTATTATTTGTCTTTTGCTAAGTTTCCTTTTGGTCCCCATAACCAAACAAATTCCCTATTGAGGGAGGATTGTCTCTGGAGTAATATTTCCATATTGCCCTGAGACCAAAATCAGCCGTCAACATTGTGTATTAAATTGCAAGTCACCTAGGGAAAATCTTTGTAAATCGTCAAGTCTGTATCTTGGGTTATGTTTAATTATGCATTTTTTTTGGCGAGTGAATGTAAAGTATATTTGGTTATATGTGTTGGCAAAATTCTAGGTCCCAAGATCATACAAGCATGAAAAACATTGCGAATACATTTCAAAGGAGTTGCGGAATACTCACATCGATCGGTTGAGATAAATTTGACGAACAAAACTCCAAGATTGCTCACTGGTTCACGCCCACTGCAGTGCAGATTTTCAGTCCACTGTCTTCTGTTTTGAGCTGAGATTTGAGCCTCGAATTTGCGTCGAACGATTCCCGGCTCGTGGGTGAGTTTCCTTAACACCTTCGTATGTCTCCTAGGAGTGTGCTAGCACTTGGATTTTGCCACAAAATCCTCAAAATTGGCTCACCATTTTCGCCCAAGCAGTGGCAGTTCACTGCCTTGTGCGTGAGCTTTTGGGAGAGAAAAAGAGATGAAGATTATGTGTTAGTTGGATTACAAAAGTGTAAATGTTTGGTTTATATATTTTCCAAAATATATTAATGATTTACCAATTAATTTTCCAAAAGTCAAATGGTGTAAATCATTTAATTGATTTCTAAAATCAATTCATTTACCAAACATTCCAACCACTCCACTAACTCACATCAAGTCACATCTTTCATTCAATCAATCACATCAATCAATCACATCACTCAAAGTGATGTTTGATTTGACGCTTGATGTGACGAATGATTTGACGCTTGATGTGACGAATGATTTGACGCTTGATGTGACTTGCGTTTCCGCACTCGAATTTGAAATGCGAATGCGCTCGCAATCACACTTGGGCTCGGGTTCACTAATTCCTAATTAGCGAATTTACCGTTGCGTCGTAATTAAATAATTACGACTAGCGAATTCACTATTCACGTCGCTAACAATTAATTCTAAATTAATTCGCTCGCCCGAATTAAAATCCTATTTTAATTCCGCGTCGAAATCTAATTTCGTTTAATATATCGAATATATTAATTTACCCGATTAATTCTAAATCAATCGTTTTCTCTCTTTAGACGATATTTTATCCCAGATAAAATATCTCCGTAATTAATCCAAGATTAATTTTCTCTCTTATCAAATTAATCCCAGATTAATAATGAGTGCGAGTCATACGTCATCGGTGTATCATTGGGAAGCGACCCATGAGATCCCCGGATATGTTGGCAGTAAATACGGTCGTCGGACTATCCGAACACGTAAGTACCAAGTACTACATTTTACCGATTTATAAGACAAGGTTAGCTTCTAGCAAAACGCCATGCCTACCCAATTCTCCAGAAATATTCTTACAGGAATATATAGATCTGTATCAGGCGTAATATACAGTAGTATCGTGCATATTGGCCCAGTATCGGATAGTCACGTGCTAGGCCTGGGGCTGGATAAGTGTCTGCCCCGTACGAAGCACATGTCGGATGTCTGGTAACTAGTCTCTATAATCGGATATACATGACCTTGTCATAATATCCCGATGGCTGCAGCACCTCAGAGTACTAATACCGTATCCTGCGTGACATCATCTCCACTATGACTGGAGTGATACTTCTGTCTTGACATCACACCCAATACTCTATGATTCTCAATATACTCAGCTTCGGCGTACACAGAACCGGTTAGAGTCCTAGACGACCTCTACTAAAGTATATTGATTGTCGTAAGCATTAGCGGTGCAAGTCTCAGGTTAAGACCAAATACACCTACCCTGATGTCGGATTCCCTTAGACACATAGTCATAATACCAATGGGATTCCGATGGGTCTATCCAGAGCGAAGCTGTTTCCCGTACCATCGGTGAAACACAACCTCCTACCGCACTTGCATAAGTATCCAATACTTAAGTATATGAGAACTACGCCGTTGTGCCCTCACAACGCGCACAAGTGCAATACTAGCCTATTCCGCATTATCGATGTCCAGTCTCGATAATACTACGACTAGAGATATTTAATGATTAATCCTTCGTGGACTGATACTGTCTCATATCATCTCAATCCAGGAACTAATCATATGGACCTCTCTTCATTTATATATATCTAAGGAGATCTAATCACTAAATGATGAGAGTGCAATTTCCTTGTCACATAGTTAATTTGTACAACATCACTATGATCTGTACAAATAGTGACGCTATGGGTCATATTATCCAACAATATGATGGTCGTGTATATATGGATATGATTTTGTGAAAGATTATGTATGTGGGTACAGAGCTCTTCATGTTGCATAATTGAGGTTTTGAAATGATGAAGTCCTACATCACATGTGTAATTTGTTGAATCAGAATCTTTGGTCAGGTTTAGGGAGACTGGTTGGTCTGGTCTCCTACCGATAACACTCTGAATTTCTTGGGATGTTATAGTTATGGTATCAGAGCCAGTGATTAGAGGTTGGGATTAGAGGTCGGTGATTTGTAATTAAAGGATTGAGGCATTTTGCATGAGCAGTATGTTCGGGAGACTTGTATGTAAGATATCTATTGGATCAATTAAGACCGTTCGAAGTCTATGGGATCGATAATTCCACTATGAGACTTTGAGTCCGATTTACTGCATTTGTAAGATGATGAAGTAATGGTCTAAAGTTATTACAAGTTTCTTGTGTAACTACCTAGTTGAAGTAAAGAATGGAGATTGCAACCCCTAGAAAGTAAATTCATTTTTCTCCAGGCAGTCTAAAATGGTTGGTTGGAAATTACTTTCAGATATTTCTCCATTCACCCTTTTCGGTGATCTTGACTATCTAGATATTTTGCTCGACTCAATCGGTAAAAGAGGAGAACAAATTAAGAATTCTTTATTAGTCCATAGGTGGACCTCTAGACTCAGAAAAGTCATTGAGTACTTTCTATTAGTAGTGCCTCGACTAGTTTAAATTAATAAATGAAACGAATGGCCGAGGCTTTTATGCAAAGAAAATATAAGCATACTTGTTGACGGGGATTTTGGTCTCAGGGCAATATGGGAATATCACTCCGAGGAAATCCTCCTTCAATAGTGAATTTGTTTGGTTATGGGGGACCAAAGGCAAATTTAGCGAAAAATAGATAAACACACACAATCAACAAGGAGATTTAACGTGGTTCGGTGGATTTGGATCCGACCTACGTCCACGGACACAAAAAGATGGTACTTTTATTACTTAAACACTCTTCTTGGGTCTCTACAAGTCAGAGCTTGAAGATTCAGATCACTAATTTTTTGATGATGCCCTTTTACACATACTATGCCCTCCTATTTATAATAACACAGAAATCAGACTCCTATTTGCATAAGAAATCCTAATTGAACTTAGTCTCTTCTCCTTGCAAGGATTCCTAACCTGATATTCCCTTCTCTTTTCTTATTCCTTTTCGGATTCTGACTTCATTTCCTTGTGAGAGTAGGATAAGTCGTTTTATCTTATCCGCAAGAATAGGGTGTCGTCATCTTGAACGCGTCTCGCCGTCTGGTCGGTCTTCATGAGGTCGGTCATGACAGTTTTTTATGCTGAGAGTGTTTCTGCCGACCTTAGAGTGATCGGTCATCCGAACCAAAGTGGTCGGTTTTCACATGTTGTGGTCGGGTCGGCTTTGATGATCTCAACCAGTCAGGGAATTACCCTTTTGTCCTCGTCGTGCTGTCTTAAATGTTATAGTGCCTGAAAACACCATCAACATCTGTCCCCTAGTTCTCGATTCCAACAAGCGTGCAAGTTGGTGCCGGGAACTATATAAAGATGGTGTTTCTGTTTTGCTCTGTTGGAGGTTGGTCTGGTGTCTAGAAGTGTTTTGTTGCCTCTTTTCAAGCGCTTTGTCTCGAGACACTCAACAGCCACGTCCGCTTAAATGCCTATCAAATCAACTTTAGGGTTTCTTCTAAGTTCGACGCTTGTCAAACATCCGCCGGGTTCCCGCCAAAAAAGGGAACAAATCGACCGTGTAGAGGCGTCTTCACAGTGGGCTGATCTCAGCCGTCTGTTTAAACTTGGGAGACCTCTTTTGCAGTCGACACCTGGCTTTCATCCGGGTTATTCCCTAGATCCAATGGTCACGAGCGTCTTTGCCATGACTATAAGAAGGCGAGGCTTTCACTGTTCAATCTTTTTCGGCAATTTCTTCTTCTCTTCTGCAAAATATCTCTGTTGACTCGCTCTCATTAGTGTTCTCGGAATTCAAACCGCGGCGTTTTTCTCTGCTGGGAACATAAGGAACGGGCACAACTGTACTGCACACCTCCTGCTTTTTCCGAGAAGAACAAGTAAGTCCTCTGAACGACTTCTGCCTTTTTTGTGTGTTTTATGAATCTGTGTTTTGCTAGGGAAAGATTTGGTTGTTGCTGGGTTCTGCTTTAGGGCACTTTTAGACCCAAGAAGAGTGTTTAAGTAATAAAAGTACCATCTTTTTTGTGTCCGTGGACGTAGGTCGGATCCAAATCCACCGAACCACGTTAAATCTCCTTGTTGATTGGTGTGTTTATCTGTTTTTCGCTAAATTTTCCTTTGGTCCCCCATAACCAAACAAATTCACTATTGAAGGAGGATTTCCTCGGGAGTGATATTCCCATATTGCCCTGAGACCAAAATCCACCGTCAACAGTTGGCGCCGTCTGTGGGGGACTCAACAAAAAGCAACTCGCGTAGAGAGACAATGCCGGAAGACGGAAGCCACCAACCATCAGGGAGCTCGGCTGCAGATTGGATGGAGAAAATTGAGGAGAACCTTAGGAAAGAAGGGAGGAAAGCCAAACTCTGCTAAAAACCATAGTAGACCGGTTGGAAGGATAGAAGGAGCACACAATGGAAAATTCGAGCCGGGACTAGCGACGAAGGAACGACATAGCAGAAGGAAAGAGAATTGTCGATATAAGTGAGGACGACAGACCCCGGAGGAGGGATCCTTACAGGGTAAGATCTGTAGTGGTTCAGGAAGATTCCCAGACCGAGGACACATGGGAGGAAGAGAGTGACAAATCGTCACCAGACCCCTCCTATGATAGCCCTCGCAACACCCGGCGAAAGGAGAAAGAATGACGAAGAAGTACGAGAAGATACCGGCCACGAGAAGCACCACCCCCGGGATAACAGAAAGAAAGGAGACCGCAGGAGGCGGAATGGAACAAAGACAGCGGCATGAAATCTTGGTTACGGGAGGAGCTGGCCAAATGGGGAGTATGCCCCCAATACAGCAGAGGGGATGGCCCGGACGGCAAGGATGAGTCCCCCCTCACAGAAGAAATAAAAACAGAGAAATTCCCGAAAAGATTCAGCATGCCGACCATGACACCATACAAGGGCCATACCGATCCCAAAACCCACATTGAAGTTTCATCCTACTAATGGAGGTGCAAGGGGTAACAGGGGACGCCATCTGCAAAGTGTTCCCCCTAACTCTGGCCTGACCGGCCATTCTATGGTATAGAAGCCTAGCCCCAAGGAGCATCAGCAACTTCGCACAACTGAGAAAGTCATTCATACGACATTTCAAGGGGGCTTGTGTCCCCAGAAAGACGATCGGAGAACTAAGGCTTATGAAACAAGGAGACGATGAACCTCTGAAGATATTTATTGAAAGATACCATAATATGGTACTCGAAGTCGGAGGGTATGAATCCCCCGAGGCGCTGGAAAGCTTGAAGGGAGCCTTGAGGGTCGGAAGGCTATGGACCCATCTAAGGATCCAAGACACCCCGGACTACGCCACCCCTCTGGAGGTGGCCCGAAAATTCGTTTTGTTAGAGAACGAAGAGAAAGTATCCCGAAAAGGGAACACCATCAGAGAAAGAACCGCAAGGGAGGGTGCCCCCCGCCGAACAGAAAGAGAATCCAGAAGACCACCCCCGAAGCACAAAGAATTCAAGCCACTGCACAGGACAATCAAGAGAGAAGGGCGCCGACCCAAGTAAACCATGTGGTCGGGGAAGATGCATACATTCCCTTAAAGAAACCACTGGGACAAATTGTCATGGAGATCCAGGGGAAAGGCCTCTTAGTGGAACCCGACCAAAGGAGATTCCCCCCGGACAAAAGGAACCAAAAGGCTTATTGTGTACACCACAACTCCAAAGGACATGCAACAGACGGATGTAAAGATCTGCGAGAACAAATGGAAGATCTAGCACGAAACGGGTATCTAAACAAATACATTGACCACGAGGTCATGACAGCCAGACAAAGAGCACGTGGTCGCCAAATCAATATCATCGCAGGAGGAAGAACACTGGCCGGAAACTCTAACCGGTCAAGGAAAGATTACAGCAGAACCCGAGGACCAGATGTCTTAGAAACAGAGCAGGTCACAGGGCTACAGGGAGGCCGGTCGGTACCAATAATGTTCACTGATGAGGATACCCGAGGAGTAAGTTTCCCTCATGACGATGCATTGATAATCAAGGCAGTCATCAGCGGATCGGAGGTAGACAGAATCCTGGTGGACCCCGGGAGCGCAATTGACATAATTTCCAGAGAAGCACTGGACAACCTAGGGGTAGAATATGCAACCCTGACCAACGATAGCACTCCCTTATATGGTTTCGGAGGATCAGCCGTCATCCCACTAGGAAGAATACAGTTGGCAATAACTGTCGGGACACATCCCCGGACCCGGACGATCATGACAGACTTCACTGTAGTAGACTGCATGAGCAGTTACCAGGCCATCGTCGGGCGACCCTTCATGATGAAAACAAAAGCCGCGATGTCCTGCTACCACCTGAAACTGAAATTCCCCACTCGGGAGGGGATTGGAATTGTGTGCGGAAGCCAGAAAACAGCTCGCAGCTACTTCGCAACTCTCTCACGAGAAACTCTCTACATCACAGAAGACAACCGAAAACGACAAAGGAACCAGGGAGAAGAAGAAGAAGAAGACAGAAGCCCAGGCGCTTGGCCAAACAAAAATGCCCGACTCGCTGCAGCTGAGGAAACCAAAGAGATAGAACTTTACGGGACAGGAAAAAGTATAAAGATAGGGGGAGGCCTGAGCGAGTCCATACGACAAGATCTTCTAGAATGCCTGAAGGGATACCCGGACGTCTTTGCCTGGGGATACAATGACATGCCGGGGATCGACCCGAAATTCATCAATCACCGCCTAACAGTAGACTCATCTCACAAGCCGGTCAGGCAAAAAAGAAGGAACTTCAATCAATCAGAGAGGAGTAAAGTAATAGCAGCCGAGGTCGAGAAGTTATAAAGGCGGGTCTCATCAGGGAAGCAAGGTACCCGGATTGGGTATCAAACGTGGTATTGGTCAGGAAGAACAATGGCAAGTGGCGAATGTGTGTCGATTTCACCGACTTAAACAAGGCGTGCCCAAAGGACAGCTTTCCTTTACCAAACATAGACCAGCTAGTAGACACCACAGCCTGTCAAGGCTTACTGAGCTTCATGGATGCTTTCTCCGGATACAACCAGGTCAAAATGTGCCCGGCAGACGAAGAGAAGACAACCTTCATCACAGATCAGGGGCTTTACTGCTATAAAGTGATGCCCTTCGGGCTAAAAAACGCTGGGGCAACTTTCCAAAGGTTGGTAAACAAAGTTTTCAAACCACTCATCGGCATTACAATATGGGTTTATGTCGATGACATGATAACAATGTCAAGAGAACCAAACAACCACATGGACGACCTAAAAAGGACCTTCGAGCTTCTAAGAAAACACAACCTGAAGCTCAATCCGGAAAAATGTACCTTCGGGGTAGCTTCAGGGAAGTTTTTAGGCTACATGGTAAGTGCCCGAGGAATTGAAGCAAACCCACAGAAGATCCAGGCAATACTGGCCCTAAAGTCTCCCAAAACAGTAAAAAAAGTACAGAGTCTGACCGGTAGAGTGGCCGCGCTCAACCGGTTCATATCACGAGCAACTGAAAAATGCCACCCTTTCTTCAAAATAATCCAAAAAGCAAAAAAGGATGTCGACTGGACGACAGAGTGCGAAGAAGCCTTCCAGCAATTGAAACAGTATCTGGTGCAGCCACCACCCCTGGCTAAACCACTCCCAGGTGAAACATTATACCTATATCTGGCTATTTCGGACCGAGCAGTGAGTTCATTACTGATACAGGAAACCAACAAGATCCAGAAGCCTGTCTACTATATCAGCAAAGCCCTCTTAGACGCTGAAACCCGGTATCCAGTACACGAACTAGTCGCCCTTTACCTAGTTACGGCAGCTCGAAAATTACGGCCTTACTTCCAGGCCCATCCTATCCGGTTATACACCGGCCACCCCCTAAAACAAATTCTGCAGCGGCCAGAGGTTTCCGGCAGATTAGTAAAATGGTCGGTAGAACTAAGTGAACATGACATCGCCTATCTCCCAAGAGCAGTAGTAAAGGGACAAGCCTTGGCAGATTTTGTCGCCGAATATACCGACCCCCAGACCCTGGCTATAGACGAGGACAAATGGGAAATGTCCGTAGACGGTTCGGCCAGCACACAAGGCAATGGGGCGGGAGTCATCCTAAAAAGCGACAAAGGAGAAGAAATCCTACTCGCCCTGAAATTCGCTTTCATAGTAACCAACAATGAAGCAGAGTATGAAGCAATACTGGGGGTTTGAGACTATGCACGGTGCTAGGGATCCAAAATGTGGTAGTAAGGAGTGACTCGCAGTTAGCCGTTCAGCAACTAAATGGGCATTTCAAGCAAAAGAGCCTAGCATGATGGCCTATCTGACCGAAGTACGAAAGTTAACCGGGAAGATGAGAGATGTACGCTTCGAACAAATCCCCCGAGAGGACAATTGTGAGGCAGATTCCCTGGCACGGCTCGCCTCTTCAACAAAAGCCGAGCACCCCAGGATAATCCATTTGATTTACATCCGGGAAAGGAGCGTGGGAGAATCCAAAGTAGAAGTTCTAGATAAAGAAAGTCAAGCATCATGGATGCAGCCCATCAGAAAATACTTGGAAACGGGAGAAACACCAGAGGACAAAACAGAGGCCAGAAAGTTAAGGTACAAAAGCACCAAATTTTCCCTAATTGACAGGGTACTTTACCGACGGGGTTACTCAGTCCACCTCTTAAGATGTCTTGCCGAAGAAGAGGCAAATTATGTGCTCAGAGAGATACATACGGGCATCTGCGGAAGCCACGCCGGAGGTCGCTCAATTGCTTTCAAAGCCTTAAGACAAGGTTTTTACTGGCCGACCATGCACCAGGACGGCATAGAAGTGGCCCGCAGGTGCGAAGGATGTCAGAAAAACGCAAACCTCCACCACCAACCAGCAAAACAGTTGACCACGCTACTCAATCCATGGCCGTTCGCCCAGTGGGGACTGGACATCATTGGACCAATGCCACAAGGGAAAGGACATGCGAAGTATGCCATCATGGCCATAGACTATTTCACCAAATGGGTGGAGGCAGAGCCATTATCCACCATAACGGAGAAAAGAGCCACTGAATTCCTGAGGAAAAATATCGTCTGCCGGTTCGGGATTCCCCGAGCCATCATCAGAGACAACGGGAAGCAATTTGACAGCAAAGGTTTCAGAAAACTCTGCGAAGACCTCCAGATTGCCCTAAGATTTGCCACACCAGCCCATCCCAAATCAAACGGCCAAGTCGAGGCGACGAAACAAGGCCATCAAGGCCAACCTCAAAGCTCGGCTTGGATCCAGCAAAGGCCTATGGGTCGAGGAACTACCAGAGGTACTATAGGCGCACCGGACAACCTATAAAGACTCCACGGGAGAAACCCCGTTCTCCTTAGCATACGGATATGAAGCTGTCATCCCGGCAGAGATCGGAGTAGCCTCCCATAGGGTTCAGCACTACGAGAGTAAACAGAATGAAGGACTTATCAGAAACCACCTCGACCTGATCGAAGAAAAGAGAGAGAGGTCGGCCATGAAAACGACAATCTACCAACAAAGGATGGCCCGTTTCTACAATAAAAGAATTCGGACACGCACCTTCATCCCAGACGACCTAGTGCTAAGAAAGGTCACCATAAGTACTCGAATGCCAGAGGAGGGCTCCCTGGGTGCCAAATGGCAAGGGCCCTACAAGGTGGTAAAAGTGGTGAAACCGGGAGTGTACATCCTAGAGCGACTGGACGGCACAAGATTAAAAAAGCCTGGAACGCTGAGATGTTGAGGAAATACTTCCAGTAAACTTTCGCTTCCTCTTATCTGTTTACAACAAAAATGAAAGGGATCCAAATACATAAAGCCTCTCTCAAAATGACCCACAGAGAGTTGTAAGAAGGGCAGTATGTCCCCAAGTATCAATAAAAACTTTTTTTATTTATCCGCTTTTCTAAAAAATAAAAGTCTGCAAAGAACTCCGGGGACATACTCAATGCAACAATCCAAAACATAAGGAGAAATATGCCCTTAATATTCCAAACAAGCTCGGGGCTGGATCTTATTCCGCCGAGGTCGTCTGGCTCGGGGTCGGGGCACGTCCCACCGAGTCAGCCCTTCGGACTGGGGACGTAACATTCCCCCAGTTCCAAGTACCCTTTTCAGCTCGGGGTCGGGCTACATCCCACCGAGTCATGATCATTAGTCTGGGGACGGGACATTCCCCCAGAACCATCTCTTTTGGCTCGGGGTCGGGGCACGTCCCACCGAGTCAGCCCTTCGGACTGGGGACGTAACATTCCCTCAGGACCAAGTGCCTTTTTCTCAGCTCGGGGTCGGGTACATCCCACCGAGTCAGCCCTTCGGACTGGGGACGTAACATTCCCTCAAGACCAAGTGCCTTTTTCTCATCTCGGGGTCGGGTACATCCACCGAGTCAGCCCTTCGGACTGGGGACGTAACATTCCCTCAGGACCAAGTGCCTTTTTCTCAGCTCGGGGTCGGGTACATCCCACCGAGTCAGCCCTTCGGACTGGGGACGTAACATTCCCCCAGTTCCAAGTACCCTTTTCAGCTCGGGGTCGGGCTACATCCCACCGAGTCATGATCATTAGTCTGGGGACGGGACATTCCCCCAGAACCATCTCTTTTGGCTCGGGGTCGGGGCACGTCCCACCGAGTCAGCCCTTCGGACTGGGGACGTAACATTCCCTCAGGACCAACGTGCCTTTTTCTCAGCTCGGGGTCGGGTACATCCCACCGAGTCAGCCCTTCGGACTGGGGAAGTAACATTCCCTCAGGACCAAGTGCCTTTTTCTCAGCTCGGGGTCGGGTACATCCCACCGAGTCAGCCCTTCGGACTGGGGACGTAACATTCCCTCAGGACCAAGTGCCTTTTTCTCAACTCGGGGTCGGGTACATCCCACCGAGTCAGCCCTTCGGACTGGGGACGTAACATTCCCCCAGTTCCAAGTACCCTTTTCAGCTCGGGGTCGGGCTACATCCCACCGAGTCATGATCATTAGTCTGGGGACGGGACATTCCCCCAGAACCATCTCTTTTGGCTCGGGGTCGGGGCACGTCCCACCGAGTCAGCCCTTCGGACTGGGGACGTAACATTCCCTCAGGACCAAGTGCCTTTTTCTCAGCTCGGGGTCGGGTACATCCCACCGAGTCAGCCCTTCGGACTGGGGAAGTAACATTCCCTCAGGACCAAGTGCCTTTTTCTCAGCTCGGGGTCGGGTACATCCCACCGAGTCAGCCCTTCGGACTGGGGACGTAACATTCCCTCAGGACCAAGTGCCTTTTTCTCAGCTCGGGGTCGGGTACATCCCACCGAGTCAGCCCTTCGGACTGGGGACGTAACATTCCCCCAGTTCCAAGTACCCTTTTCAGCTCGGGGTCGGGCTACATCCCACCGAGTCATGATCATTAGTCTGGGGACGGGACATTCCCCCAGAACCATCTCTCTTGGCTCGGGGTCGGGGCACGTCCAACCGAGTCAGCCCTTCGGACTGGGGACGTAACATTCCCTCAGGACCAAGTGCCTTTTTCTCAGCTCGGGGTCGGGTACATCCCACCGAGTCAGCCCTTCGGACTGGGGACGTAACATTCCCCCAGTTCCAAGTACCTTTTTCAGCTCGGGGTCGGGCTACATCCCACCGAGTCATGATCATTAGTTTGGGGACGGGACATTCCCCCAGAACCATCTCTCTTGGCTCGGGGTCCTCAGGGACATACTCGATGCATAAGGATCCATGAGAAGCATAGCACGGGGAGGGATGATACCCCCGTGGCGATTGTTTACTCCAGTGTTACCGAACATAAAAGGGAATATGCCCTTAATGTGTCAAACACTCTCTGATCCTCACTTACCCGATGTAATGGATCCGTGGGAAAGCATAGCACGGGGAGTGACAAGGCCCCCGTGACGATTGCTAGCTCCAGTGATACCGGACCTAAGGAGGGATATGCCCTTAGCGTCCCGGACACTCTTTGATCCATTCATCATTTGGATCCGTGA